>CM060336.1:49233866-49248866 GCA_030674155.1 Stramonita haemastoma
TAAAATCTGGCGAGGAGGAGTAAAGTACAAAAGCAAAAGGCGTCCTGTAATAATCATAGCTGTTGATATTGCTATTGTCGTTGTAGTTGCCCACAAAGACATTTGAAGTTGATGCATGTTTTTGTTAGCTTCTTCTTCTTCTTCTTCTTCTTCTTCTTCTTCTTCTTCTCTTCTTCTTCTTCTTCTTCTTCTTTCTTTCCTTCTTCTTCTCTCTTCTTCTTCTTCTTCTTCTTCTTCTTCTTCTTCTTCTTCTTCTTCTTCTTCTCCTCCCCTCCTTCTCTATTTCTCATCCTCCTCCTCGTCCTTTTCTTGTTTATTTTCTTGTTAGTTTTATTAAAGTAACATAATCCTTGTTGTCGTGTGGTCTCAAAAGGTGCATGCATATAGCATATTTCTCCTTTCAGTGCCCATACAGTTGTAAATAATGGACCAATAGTTTACCTTGTACCTCAGAAATGTCCGACACATTAAGCAGAGTGACTGTCCAGCTTATTGCATTATCTCCACTTTTCTCTGACACAGGAATAAGGAAATAAACAAACTTTTCTTTTTAGGGGCAAAATAACTTTCTTGGATTTTATTTTTCTTGGTTTCAGCTAAAGTGGAAGTGATGTGTGTGTGTGTGTGGGGGGGGGGGGGTTGTAATGGTTTAGTGAGAGTTGACCACGAGTGTGTACATTGTCAGGAGCAGTTATCTCTTTGAGTTAGGGAACTTTGTTTACTCACTTATCTAAGTGTCGTACAAATTTGAAAGAAACTCTATACCTCTGTTTTCGTGTTCCTGTCTGACTGTATGTTTATCAGCCTGAACAAGCTCTCTCTCTCTTCTCTTCTCTCTCTCTCTCTCTCTCTCTCTCTCTCTCTCTCTCTCTCTCTCTCTCTCTCTCTCTCTCTCTCTCTCTCTCTCTCTTCTCTCTCTCTCTCTGTGTCTCTCTCTCTCTCTCTCTCTCTCTCTCTCTCACTCTCTCTCTCTCTCTCTCTCTCTCTCTCTCTCTCTCTCTCTCTCTCTCTCTCTCTCTCTCTCTTCTCTCTCTCTCGTTTCAACAGAGTAGATGATGCTTAGGTGTTGGGGAATATGTGTGTATTATATATATATATATATATATTTATATATATATATATATATATATATTGTGTGTGTGTGTGTATGTATGTATGTATGTATGTATGTATGTATATATCTATGTATGTATATATATATGTATATATAATAATTATGTATGTATGTTGTATGTATGTATGTATGTATTTGTATGTATGTATGTATGTATGTATGTATGTATGTATGTATGTATGTATGTATGTATTGTATGTATGTATGTATGTATGTATGTATGTATGTATGTATGTATGTATGCATGCATGCATGTTATATGTGTGGGTATATTTGTGACGGGGGTGGTAAGTAGATTGTCTCCCATGTGATCGGAGTGTGGCAATCGTATGTTTCTATTTTGGGACACACCTGTGAATTGTAGGGTGCTCTGTTTCGTTGGGTGGTGGTCGAACATTATTATAACATTGCTTAAACGGTCGCGTCGCAAACTGTTAAGCTGTCCCGGATTTCGAGGCTGGTGCAGAGATGAGACATCAACTCTGTCCACTCTGTCATACATACATGCATACATACTTTTGCCTTTTTATTGTTAACTATCCATACTGTTTGCCAGAGGTTGCCTATTCTTTCTCGGAGGATAGGTGAATACTTTAGCCTACCTTGTATTATGATATGCAAATGTTTGCACAAGATAGCTAAATATTAAGGCTTATCCTGCTTTTGATTTTTTATTAATCACATACGAGGACAGTGTCTGAGCATTTATATCGTAGTCAGGAGCATAGTCGTAGCCATACCTGATATAATCATAACTTGCAAAACTTTCAGTGCTAGCGCTTTTTTTATATCAAGTCGGCATATCAAAATAACAGAAAGCACAGGAGAAGACAAATGCTGTTGTCAAATAATTTGGGTATCATTACTTTTTTAATCTTTTGGGATTTTTTCCTTTGGGAACAGTTTGTGTTTGTTCACCTCTTCATTTTTATTAGATTGTTTTCAAAGATGTGCGTGCTTGAGCCATTTTCCAAAACGTGTTAATTTTTTTTAAAAGCCTGGAATGATTATGAAAATGTATTCTTATTGGATGGCTTAAGGTCAAATAAAATTCCTCCCTGGAAACTCCACTCCTAGACCACTGTTTTTTTGTTTTGTTTTTGTTTTTTACCTTTCCAGCCTATAGGAATTCTTAACACCAAAATGTGTGGAAATTGTTAATCAGAATAAAATAATGTATAAAGTGTCTCACCCTCTTGCATAACGCGATGCAGTGTATATTTCTTTCGTTGTTGTGATGACTCATCTATGAATCATCGATACATATGCTATAAAAATATTAGAACAAAAGTCAGACATGAATTTATCAACGTATTTATGTGTAAATTAAAAAGTGGAATCAATGATTAAGTTACAAAAATGTATTTTTTGTAATGTATGCATGTTTGTGTTGTTCTGTGTGTGTGTTTTTGAGTGTGTGTGTGTGTGTGTGTTGTGTTGTGTGTGTGTGTGTGTGGTGTTGTGTGTGTGTGTGTGTGTGTGTCCCTACCTCTCCCCCTGTAGCTTTGTGTCTTTCTATTTGTCTTCCATTTCTGCCTGACTGCCTACACCCCCCCCCCCCCCCCTCTCTCTCTCTCTCTCTCTCTCTCTCTCTCTCTCTCTCTCTCTCTCTCTCTCTCTCTCTCTCTCTCTCTCTCTCTCTCTCTCTCTCTCTCTCTCTCCTCATTTGCTAAAAAAAAAAGCAACAGAAATTGAGGAGACACATCAATTCTCGTCTACCCAAATTAGTTGTTAACATTCTGAATCCTCCATTCTGCGCTTACTGACTCAATTATTCTGGAAAGAAACACAGTGTATTAGCAAGCCTCGCTTCAGACACAGTATCTTGCTGCCTGAAATTGCCTCTTAATGACATAACGAAATGGCAGCTTTAGATCCGTTTATCTGAGACTAAGGCTCAAAGTTGTGACTAGTTGGACTGCTTTCTTTGTTGCGAGCAGGGATAAAGAAGTCACTTAAAACTTTGTTGAGGAATTGTTTTCGCCTGTACAGTCCTCAGTCCTTTGTTCGAACGGTCGACACGTGCGTTCGTTTTATATCCTAAATAAATTGGGGATATTGCTTATTATTTCTAAGGACTGATAAGAGTTTATGTCCCATTTCTTTATTTTCAGTTACAGCAGATTTCTGTGTGTGTGAGATTCAGGCTGCTCTACCAGGAGAGAGCGCGTCGCCACAAAACCAGCGACACCGTTTTTTTGTCATTCATATCATAAACTTGATTCCCACCCAATCAGAGAGGCTTTTTTGTATACGTAATACTAGCCAGGGATATCTCTTTTGTTGCTTTGAGATCTTTGACGTGGTAGCAGTTAAAACTTTTATTTTATTTCATTTTTTATTTCGATGGTAATGGAATAAGCACACGTGTGCATTTTTACATCCAATCCCGTATGCATGCTGTTTTGTAAATGTTGTCATCCCCTACCACCGGCACACAAATGGCCTACTCTTCCGTATGGCCATTTTCGTAAGAGTAGGCCATCGTGTGCAAGTGGAAACAGATGACATTTACAAAACTGCATACATACGGGGACTGGAGTAAAAGTGCTTATTCCATTATCCTCGATATAAAAGAATAAATCAAAAGAATTAATCAATCAATGGCAGAACAGGTTTTATCATGTGCGGAAGATGTACTGCGTGCGATCGCAGATGGGCCTTGGTTTAAAGCCAATCTTGGACTTTTCGGGGGAGTGGAGTCGGCACTGATGTTTTCTTCCTTCATGGTCCATTCATCTGCCTTTTATTCAGAATGACATAAAAGATAACAATTTTCCCAACTGAAGTCGATGCACTGGACCTGATTGTCAGGTCTTAACGGCAGCGCAAACGCATTTTCGCTCATATGATAGATAAGAAGTTGCTGTGTGAGCATTCAACGACGACAAAGAAGAAGAATCTTAATGGAGGAGTGTAGCTCAATAGTGATGGAACCATCATCGAGCTATTCATCAAACTCTTGTTAAGAAGTGTACCCCCAAAATAAAGACAACTGTTGTTTTATTCTCTTATTTATTCTGACCAAAAACTCTATGGAACTGGACATGAGTTTGATTTTAAAAATGACTACAGACTGCAGTAGAGTATTTTACTTCACAGTTTTTAGAAGAATCGTAAATGCGTGTATCTGATACTTTTGCTTGCGTGTGTGAACCAAAAATGAGTATCACACTGTCAGGCCTGCATGTAAACTGACATGGAAGATCGTGAAAAATCTCCACCTTAATCTCCAGGCGTTAGCGAGGTTGGAACCATGGCTATTTCTGTACAGACAGTCATAAAAGGAAAGTTCTTTTATGTCTCCTTGTTTCCACCAGGTCATAAAATACCTAATGGACCGACATAGTGCCAGAGAAGAGATAGGTACTGGGATGCCAGACACAATAAGACGAGGCTTTTGCTAGTGTGGGTTTATAGAGAGTTTTATGGTGAGTTTTGTCGGGGTGATGGATTGGGGAATGGATAGACGATGGATGGATGGATGGATGGATGGATAAATGTAGGTAGGAAGTGAGAGGTAGTAACGTCTACATGTCTGTCTGTCTGTCTATCTATCTATCTATCTATTTCTATCTATCTATCTATCTATCTATCTATCTATCATCTCATCTATCTATTCTATCTATCTCTATCTCTCTATCTCTCTATCTCTCTATCTCTCTATCTATATATCTATCTTCCTTTTCTTTCTTTTTGTTTTTTTTCTCTATTTTCCTTTTCTTTGTGGCGTCACTTGTTTACTCCCTTCTTTATTCCCGTCTCTTCTTGTCTTTCCCGCTTTGTTTTTCTTTTTTTCTGTCTGTCTAACCTTCTTCTGGGAAAGAGATACAAGAAAACAAACGAGCAGACGACTGAAATAAACACACATAGGAACCCTGTACGAGCACTGTGCAAGTTCTGAAGAAAGTGTTTACCTTCCACAGACAGAATGTATGTCTTGTAACAAGAGCTTGATGCCGAATCGTTACTGAAAAGTAAAAGCCAGGCATGTAATGGATATAAACACAAACATTGTGGCTCTGCATTATAACTACACAAGTTCTAATAGAGAAAGTATTCGGTTCTTACAGACAGAGTTTATCTTTTGTTACATACATGAAATTGATACAAAATAGTTTCTAAAAAAAACAACAGGCAAGTAATGGATATAAACAAAAACATTGTGGCTCTCCACCATAACTACATGAGTTCTGATAGAGAGAGTATTGACACCTACAGACAGAATCTATCTGTTGTAGCATGAAATTGAAACGAAATTGTTACTTTAAAGAAAGCCAAACATGCATGTAATGGATATAAACACAAACATCGTGGCCATCCATCTCACTTCTCTAGGGGCCAGCATATTGAGGGCGGCGCCCATCTCATCTCCCTCGCTGCTTTACCTTCCCAGACCCTCAAGAGGGCAGATACCCATTTACAGCTGGGTCAACTGGGGGACTTTTCTGAAGCCAAGGCGTACAAACAGTCACCTATCCACTTGGTAACCACGTTCGATGCTGCTTAACATTGGCTGGGGGAAAGTGAGTGCTTTGACCACTGAGGTATCCCGTACCTTATGGACGTAAATGAATATAAACTTCAGTAAAGTTACATAAGTTCTGATACATTGTTTACCGATGGGAACGGATGATAGATTTACAAAACTGCATACACATGGGGACTGGATGTAAAAAAGTACATGAGTGCTTATCCCATTATCCTCGAAATAAAAGAATAAAAAATATATGAAAATAAACTAGAAGGGCATTCACGTCTCACAGACAGAGTTTATTTCTTGTAGCAAGAAATTAATACGAAAGTATTACTAAAAGAACACAAGAAACGGGCAAATAATGAATATAAACACAGTGGCTCTGTATTATAGATACACAAGCTCTATAAAAGTGAGGGATTTTTCACAAGATATGCCTTGTAACAAAAAATCGATACAAAATCATTAACAAAATAAACTAAATAGGATTGGAATGGATACAAACATAGTATGCCTCCACGCTATGTCTACGTAAGACTTGAGAGAGCATTGACTTCAATTAGACATAATCTGTCTCTTGTGGCAACAAAATTTATACGAAATTTCTTACCAAAAATAAACAAGCAGGCCTGCAACAGATATACTAACAAACAATGTGACTATACATTACTATTCGACTTTTGACAGAGAGAGTATTCACTCTCCCCTTAGGCAGAATTTATCTCTTGTTACAAAAAAACCAAAAACATTACGAAATCGTTATCTAAAACAACTCCAACAACAACAAACAAGCATGTAATAGATATGTAGCTTTAGCAGAACATCTACCCGAGTTTTGAAAAAAAATGCTTCTGGCAGATGGGGTTTATCCCTCGTAACAAGAAATGAATGCAAAATCGTTTTTGTTATTGAAAACATCTGGCCTGTGGAGGAGGAAGGACTTGTTTATGTCTTTTCTGGGATCGATCCTGTCACAGGACACCTGCCCAGACTGTCTGCAGAGCAGCGGAGATGTGCAAGACTCTGGTGGTGCCAGACTAAACAAGCCAAAGCATCTGCTGCTTACGAGTTAACAAAGTTTCTGATGTGTGTTCTGGGGAGAGAGAGGGGGAGGGAGGGGGAGAGAAGGAGGGGGGTGGGAGGGGGAGAGAGAGGGAGAGAGAGGAGAGAGAGAGAGAGAGAGAGAGAGAGAGAGAGAGAGGAGAGAGAGAGAGAGAGAGAGAGAGAGTAGGGAGTGATGTGAGTGAGGTGAGTGTGTGTGTGTGTGTGTGTGTGTGTGGTGTGTCTGTGTGTGTGTGTCTGTGTGTTTATGTCTGTCTGTCTGTCTGTCTCTGTATGTATGTATGTAATGTAATTAAATGTAATGTAATGTATGTATCTTTAATAAATGTTTACATTTGGTGTGTTTGTGTGTGTATGTGTGTGTGTGTGTGTGTGTGCGCGCGCGCGCAGGCGTGTGTACGTGCGTGCGTAGGTGCCTGCATGTGTTATTTGTGTGTGCGCGTGCGTGAGTTCGTGCGCGCACGCACGTGTATACGTATGTGTGTGTTCCAAGAACTACACAAGTGTATACACTTGTGCACAGCAGGTGCTTGGTCTCATTCTGCTAAATGGAACACACACACGGCACATCAAGATGTTCAAGCAGGTGGTGTAGTGATAGGGTGCCACTCAAAAACATCATTCTGATATAGTTTCCTGTTTGTTTGCAGCTTTCTTCCTTCTCTTGTATTCTTCTTCTTATTCTTATTTTTATTTTTCTTCTTTGCAATTGTCTTTGCATTGTTCTTCGTCTTCTTAGCATTCTTCTTCTTCTTTGCACTTTTTTTCTTTGCATTCTTGTTCTCTTCGTCTTCTTTGCTTTCTTCTTATTTTGCACTCTTCTTCTTTGTATTCTTCTTCTTTGTATTCTTCGTCTTTGTGTTCTTTTTCTTTGCATTCTTTTTTTTTCATTATTCTTCTTCTTAGAACGCTCAGACAGCGACTACTGTTTTTTTTTGTTATATGAACGAAAATGCGTTGCATGCACTGCCGTTAAACTCCTGACAAGTCATGTCCAGCATGTCCGACTTCCGTGTGGGAGAGAACTAATATTTTCAGTCTGTTTTTGGAGAGAAAAAAAGAAACCGTATGAGAATGGACCCTGAGGATAGGAAAAGACAAGATGGGGGTGAAAAGAAGAAAAGGAACAAGGCAGAAACAAAAGAAGAGGGATAGAAAAGTGGGAATTCCTAGCACAGAGTTTCCAAAAGGCGGGGATGCTTTTATACTGACAGGGCCCCTGGCATTCTCAGGGGGAGTTTATGGGATAATGACTGACAAAGAGAAGTCAGAGATGTTGCTGCCTGAAAGAAAAACAAACCCAGCAATCTTTCCTGCGAAGTCAGATGAAAAAGGTTTCCAGTATTCAGCATTCCATGTTTGCAAAAGATAAAAAGGAAATTGTACTATATTATTCTTGGTAGCTGTTTTGTTGATAGAAGTCACTTTAAAAAAGAAAGAAAGAAGACACTCCAATATGGCCATCATAATATGTTGAATTAAAAAATGAAACGGGGAAAGGTAATCGTTTCCCATAACCTTGTGGTCGTGGGGGAGCGAGCGTCAGAGACCTCAGCTTTCTAGGGGCCATGCATTTGAGGGCGGCGCCCATCTCCTCTCCCTCTCTGCTTTACCTTCCCTGACCCTAAAGAGGGCAGGTACCCATTGGCAGCTGAGTGAACTGGGGGAGTGTACTGAAGCCAAGGCACGCAAACGGTCATCCATCCAAGTGGTAACCCCAGTTCGACGCTGCTTAACTTGACTTGGGGAAAGCGGGCGCTCTGACCACTGAGTTATCCCGCCCCTAAAAGTAGCCGTATGCATTCTCATTTCGGAAAAATTGCTTATTATAAATTAGTTGTACCTTTCTGCAGCTAAATGTTATAGAATTCTCTTTCGTTCTGTTTGTTACTTGAGATGGTCTTCTAAGTTTAGACAGATTTTTTAAAATTGATAAATAGTAACGCAGATATTTCAAACATTTTCTTGCGGCTGAAGATGTCTAAAATGCTGCTTACAATCTATCGACAAGAGCAGAAGACATGACGTTTGTACAGATTACATATTTATTTTATTTATTTATTTTTATTCTTTTATTCTTTACAGATAATGGAATAAGCATTCATGTGCTTTTTTACCCAAGTCCCCGTGTGTATGCATTTTTGTCAATTTTGTCATCCGTTCTCAACGTCACACAATGGCCTACTTTTCCGAAAAGCGGAACGGGTTTTAAAGTGTGCGCAAGATGTTCTGCGTGCGTTTGCACACAGAACCTGGGTTTATAATCTCATCCGAACGACTCAGCAACCATAAATACATTGCATGTCAAATAGTTACACTCTAAAGTACATTACCAGTGTCATCCAAAAGAAAAAATAATAATATATGCTCACAACGTTTCACTTCTAGGCTACAGTATCAACTGGAAAGAGTAAACTCTCAACAACCTCTCTGGAAAAATAAACAAGCTGGAAACAACAAAAGCAAGTCAAGAAACGGAGACAGAGGAAAAGTACAAGTCTGACAGACAGACAGACAGACAGACAGACAGACAGACAGACAGACAGACAGAGAATCTAACAGAGAGACAGAAGGTGACAGAGAGAAAAAGACGATGAGAGACAACCAAAACATAAAAAAGCAGAGAAAGAGACAAGAGCAAACAAACCAGAGAAATAGAGAGAAAGAATTAGAGACAGACAGAAACACAGACGCGGGGAGGTATACAGACAGAGAGACAAAGAGATAACAGACTCAGGGCTAGGGAAGAGCATACATTCAGTTCAACCCCCAAAACAGAATGAAACGAATTGGAAGCCGGCACACCTGAAATCTGTACCTTTCTCTCTGTGAGGTCTTCACACACTGGGGTATCAGTCATCATCAGGTTTCATTGGTTTGTCTGACTGTTAGACTGTCTGTCTGTCTATCTCTTTGTCTCACTGTTTGTCTGTCTGTCTCTCTGTGCGTTTCTTTGTATGTCTGTCTGTGAGATCCTTCCTTCTTGAATAGATGGGGGTATGAGAGACAGACAGACAGACAGACAGATATACAGAAAGACAGAAAGACAGAAAGACAGAGACAGAGAGAGACAGAGAGAGACAGACAGATAAAATATAGGTACACAGAGAAACATATAGATATAGAGACGGGAAGGACAGATACATAGATATACAGACAAACAGACAGACAAAAAGACAAACAGACAGCAGACAGACAAAATATAGGCACACAGAGAAACAGACGTGTACACGGAAAGACAGACACATAGACATACGGACAAACAGACAGACAAAGTATAGGTACGCAGAGAAGCAGATAGACGTAGATACGGCAAAGACAGACGCATACACATACAGACAGACAGACAAGCAGGCATACAGATAGATAGACATAGACAGAGAAAAGACAGACACACAGGCATACAGACAGATAGACATAGAGAAAAGACAGACAAACAGGCCTACAGACAGATAGACATAGACATGGGAAGACAGAGAAATAGGCATACAGACAGATAGACATAGACAGAGAAAAGACGGACAAGCAGGCATACAGACATACAGACAGACTCAGACAGAGGGGGAAGTACACATCTCAATTTCGATCCCAAAAAACAAATAATAAACAGACTGACAGACAGACAGACAGACAGACAGACAGACAGACAGACAGACAGACAGACAGACAAACAGGCATACAGGCAACAGGCATACAGGCACACAGACAAACAGACAGATATAGACAGTGAGAAAGTAAGTACACATTGGGTTTCGATCCAAGACAAAATAAACTGAAAAAAAAACTGAAAAAAAATCTCCAGACAATACACCTGTAATCAACCTGCCTATGAGTGAAGTCTACTAACTGTCAGGTATCTTCAGTCTGCTTCACGTGTCAGTGTCTGGCTCCGATGATGGCCCTCCTACCTGTCTGTCTGTGGCTGGCTGGCTGGTTGTTTGGCTGTCTGTCTGTCTGTCTTTCTAACTGTCTGACTGACTGCTTGGCTGTGTGTGTTTTAATTACCCAATTAAAGAAGAAGAAAGAAAGAAAGAAAGAAAGAAAGAAGAAGGAGAAAGAGAAAGAAGAGGAAGGAAAGAAGGAAGGAATAGGATGAAGGAAGGAAGGAAGAAGAAAGAAGGAAGAAAGGAAGAAAGAAAAAGAAACAAGAGAAAAAGAAAGAAAGAATGAATGAAACATGTAATGAATGACTAGAACAGCAAAGAAACAAATTACAAAAGAGAAATAAAAAAATAAGATAAACCTACAAAAAAGAAATAAAGGGCAAGTCTGTTAAAAATATATTTAAAAAGAGAAAAAAAGAAAAAAGAAACAAGCAAAAAAGAAAGACGCCAAACTACACAACTGTGAGTATCAACCGACAGGCAGTTGATAGGGAAAAAAAGACTAGCTAATTAAGCAGAAGACAGAAAAGAAAAGAAAAAATATGTACTGTAAAAAACGAAAAAGGAAGGAAGGAGAAAGAAGAAGGGAGGGGGGAAGGAAGGAAGGAAGGAAGGGAGGAAGGAAGGAAGGAAGGAAGGAAGGAAGGAAGGGAGGAAGGAGGGAGGAGGGAAGGAAGGAGGGAGAAGAAGGAAGACAACAACAAAAACTGTGGATATCGACAGACAGACGGTAGATTAAGGGGGAAAATGAAAAGACCAACTAATGAAGCAGATGAAATAAAAATAAAAAAAAATAAAAAAACAACAGAGATATAGTTCTTTGGTGGCCAAAAAAGCTAACGTTACCATCCCTTATTCTGTCATCCCCCACTTCTTTTTCTCAGCTCCATGATTCCTAAGTTTCGCCATGGTTTCAACATTGCTCCGGTGGTACAGTGGTTAGTATCCTTGCCTATCACGCGGGGAGACCGAGGTTCAATTCCCTGCCTGGAAGACGCTGCATGCCAGATGCTATCTCACCTCACTACTCACCCATTTCAGTAGTCTAGCAGACCGTTGCAATCAGATTCCTCCACTCCTGACGGTTATCAGCTTTCTGCAGCTACAGATACTTATAGCTGTATGTATTGGTAAAGGTAAAGGTGTCCCATCACCTATGTGGTCGTTGGAGAGCGAGGCATCAGAGACCTCAGCTTCTCTAGGGGCCAGCATGTTGAGGGCGGCGCCCATCTCCTCTCCCTCGCTGCTTTACCTTCTCTGACCCTAAAGAGGGCAGGTACCCATTTACAGCTGGGTGAACTGGGGGACTGTACTGAAGCCAAGGCACGCAAACGGTCACCCATCGCAAACGTCACACAGACACACACAGACACACACAGACACACACAGACACACACAGACACACAGACACAGACACAGACACAAACACAGACACAGACACACACACAGACACACACACACATACACACACACACAGCACGCACACACAACACACACACACACACACACACACACACACACACACACACACACACACACACACACACACACACACACACACACACCACACACTCCTGGAGTTAACATAAGTGCTGACTCCACTCTCCCCAAAAGTCCTTCGGATGAAGCTTTAAAACCGGGCCCCGTGTGCGAACGCACGCAGAACATCTTGCGCACACGTTAAATCCTGTTCCACTTTTCATAAGAGAAGGCCATTGTGTGCCGGTGGGAACAGATGACATTTACAAAACTGCATACACACGGTACTGGATTTAAAAAAGCACAAGAGTGCTTATTCCATTATCCTCGATATAAAAGAATAAATCAAATCAAATCAAATCAAATCAAATCAAATCAAACATACACACACACACACACACACAACACACACCACACACACACACACACACACACACACACACACACACACACACACCCGCGCGAGCGCGCGCGCGCGCGCAGATGAAGTTTCCTATCCTGTCGTGAGATATAGCTTCTTCGAAAGCCTTTGGAGCACAAATGACTCGAACGCAAACTACAAATAAAAGAGATCCGCCATCACCACTGCTAAAAGGTCAGGTAAAGGTGTTTCATTACCTAGGCGGTCATCGGGGAGCGAGGCATCAGAGACCTCAGCATATCTAGGGACCAGCATATTGAGGGCGGCGCCCATCTCCTCTCCCTCGCTGCTTTACCTTCATTGACCCTAAAGAGGGCAGGTACCCATTTACAGCTGGGTGAATAGGGGAACTATACTGAAGCCAAGGCGCGCAAACGGTCACCCATCCAACTGGTAACCACGCTCGACGCTGCTTAACTTGACTGAGGGAAAGCGAGTGCTCTGGTCACTGAGCTATCCTGCCCCCACCATAACTATGAATCAAAAGTAAATAAATGAATAAACAAGTAAATAAATAAATAAATAAATAAATAAATAATAAATGAATAAATAGACAAAAACCAGAAGAGAAAATAAAAGACTTCACAAGAGAAAAATCTATTGCATGCTATCTTTCTGCCCAGTCGACAGCTTTCTCCTTAACATCGATCACAATTTTTTTTTTCATTTTTCATTTTTTGTTCTTTTTTTCATTTTTTCTTTCTTTTTTGATAGGGGGGGGGGGAATGGGTGGAGTAGGGTTGGGGGTGGGGTGTTAATAAACCACATTTGCTTTTGGATCTAACGACAGGGAAAGTAATACAGAGAAGGGCATTTATCTTCCTCTCCTTCTGTATCTGTCTTTCTCTGTGCTTTTTCTCTGTCTCTTTTTGACTTTGTCTACTTGTGTATGTGTGTGTGTGTGTGTGTGTGTGTGTGTGTGTGTGTGTGTGTGTGTGTGTGTGTGTCTGTGTGCGTGCGTGCGCGCGCGCGCGTGTGTGTATGAATGTATGTATGTATGTATGTATGCTTGCCTGTACTCTCTGTCTCTGTCTCTCAGTTTCTGTCTCTGCCTCTGTCCTTGTGTCAATCCTTTTGTCTATCTGTCTGTCTGCTTCTCTCTCTCTCTGTCTCTCTCTCTGTCTCTCATTCTTTTTATATTCCACTTTCATATAAACTATCATACACTTATCATCAGATAGAAATGTTTCGGTTCTTCTGCTGAATTTCAAATTGTATTCTTGTCGTTTAAATAAGGACGGTGTTTTTTTGGTTTGTATTATTCTTTTGTTTGTTTGTATTTGTGTTTTCCCCACATTATATGCTTCACCTTTTCGGATTTTTAAAAATTCATTTTTATCAACACAATTTGAAATTCTTATGTTTGGATGTTCTATGGGGCGTTACATCTTAATGTTGTCGACTTTTCTAAATGTGTTTGTTGTTGTTGTTAGTTTTTCATAGTATTGTCTTTAAAGTAAGAAAGATTTGTGAAAATGTTTTGACATGTATCAGGTTGTTTTGGAGGTTTTGGTGTTTGAGTTGCTCTCCTCTCTGTTGTGTTCCTTCTATTTCAATCTATGTAATCTACGTAATTATAGTTGGTGTATTTATTTTAACATTAATGTTCGGCTCAGCTGGGTATTGTGTGTTTATTGAATACATATCTGTCTCTTTCGTTTAAATCATTATCAATATATCCAGTTGTGACTATGTGGTTAAATACATAATATGTGTCTCCTTTTTTAAATCATAGCTTGAAATTTATCGTTTGTGGTGGTGGTTTTTGTGGGGGAGGGAGATCCTGTTATATATGTGTATGGGGTGGTAAGATTACCTCCCATATGATCAGGGCCCTGTCTCAGCGTCGTGTTTCTAAATCGAGACACAGCTGCAAATTGTGCCGCGCTCTGTTTCTTTGGGTGGTGGTCAATAACTCCCCAATGCATACGCTTTGCCTTTTCGAGATATGTAGCAAATATGCGGCCTCTTTATGGAGACCACATCCTAACTGTCTAGATGTGCTGTGTACCTGGCCTCTGTGCAGAGATAGCATCAAATATTATGTCCACTCTGTGACATAAGTACATACATAATTTTTCGGTTGTTTTGATTTGTTTTGTTTGTCTGTTTGGGGTTAGTTTTAATCGTCGCTAATCAGGAAAAGAACATAATGAAAAAAAAGTATGTGAATGTTTATCTGTCACCCTAGAAAAATAAAGATTCTCGCTCTCTCTCTCAAGCGCGTAGATAGACACGCAGACAAACAGATAGATAGATAGATACATGGACAGATTGATAGACAGATAGGTAGGTAGACATACAGATAGATTGTCTTTTATTGGTGGTAAAAAATAAGAAAAACAAATGGCAATATGCCAGAGCAGAGAGATTGGCACTGCAAATGGCATTAATATCACATGCCCTCCTCTCTTTGATAGTGTTATTCTCTTTCTTGGTGAGTTTCTTTTTTGTTTGTCGTTTTCGTTCTCATATGAGCAGTTTATTATTACGTAAGGGTCTTTAGGTATAAGTGTGTGTTGGCGCGCGCGCACGTTTGTGTGTGTGTGTGTGTGTGTTGTGT
>CM060336.1:49256366-49266366 GCA_030674155.1 Stramonita haemastoma
TCAGTCTTTGCTATGCAGGTTATTATCTAAGTAGGACTGACCACTTGGCTGGATGGATACTAAAAAGTGCCTAAAATGCTGCCATCGAAAGACATTCTTTACTAGAATTTATTTTTATTTTAATTTTTTTTTGAACTTTTGGTAAGTCATTTTCAAAGTGATTAGAAGTTGCAAGTGGTAACCTGCATTTGTTTTTTTTTCCTCTACTTTTTCCTCAATAAAAGAGAATAGAGGGAGAGGATGTAGACAGAAGAAAAGAGACAGTCATGCGCATGCGCGTGCGCACCACACACATACATACACACAACACACCACACACACACCACACACACACACACACACACACACACATGGAAAGAGGAGAGAAAATAGATAGAATAGATAGATAGATAGATAGATAGATAGATAGATAAGATAGATAGATAGATAGATAGATAGATAGATAGATAGATAGATAGATAGATAGATAGACAGACAAACAGACAAACAGACAAACAGACAGAGAAATAAGAAAGAGAGACAAAGAGACAGAGAAGAGAAACACAAAATAATAGAGAGACAAAAACAGAGGAAAACAGACAGAGACACAAAAAAAACCCAGAAACACACAGAAACTGACACAGACAGGAAGGTAAAGAGACACACACAGAGAGAACACTGAGAGAGATACAAGAAAATAAAGATAGGGAGGGGGGAGGACACAGGGACACAGAGAAAGACAGAGAGGAGGGGAGACAGAGAAGCAAAAGCAACCATGCCTCACCACACCTCACCTCACCTCGCACATCCCGTAGTCTTGTAGACCGTTGGGGAACCACTGAACATTCTGCAACCAGCTTCCTCCAAACGATATTCCTAGACACAGATAGACAGGAACACAGACAGATAGATGGGTGAGACGGAGATGAACACACTTGCAGACAAACGGACAAACAAACAGACTGAAGCAGAGAGGATGATTAGACAGGCTCGAATGCGCGTTGGTTATCAGTCTGACTCAACGAAAGAAAGAAATGTAGACAGAAAGATTGTAGGGGAGAAAATAAGGGTGGATGAAGACCAAGAGAAAAAAGAAGAAGAAGAAGAAGAAGAAGAAGAAGAAGAAGAAGAAGAAGAAGAAGAAGAAGAAGAAGAAGAAGAAGAAGAAGAATTATAAAGAATTGCGAAGAAAAAGAAGAATTAAAGAAGAAGGAAAAGAAGAATTACAAAGAAGAATTGCGAAAGAAGGACCATTGCGAACAAGAAGAATTGCGAAAAAGGAGAATTGCAAAGAAGAAGAAGCAGAAACAGAGAAGAAAAAGAACAAGAAGAAGAAGAACAAGAAGGAGAACAAGAAAAACAAGAACAAGAGATAGTTAGAATGAAAGTTACTACAATAGAGCCAAAAACAAGGAAACAAATGTAAAAGAAATACAAAAGAATAGCACAAAATAGGAAAGAAAAAAGAAAAAGTAAACGAAAAAAAAGAATAGCTTTACCTCCCAAAAAATGAGACCAAAAATCAGAAGACATTATGAATACTACAAACAGAATAACATGAAAAGAAAGCAAACCCGTTATGACACAGTGAAAGCCGAAAATAGAGAAATGAATAAACAAACAAAGAAAAAAACAGAGAAACCCACAAGAAAAAGTAATTAATAAACACAAGAAAGAAAGAAAGAAAGAAAGAAAAGAAAAGCAAGAAAGACAGAAAAAAGAAAGAAAGATAGAAGAAAAAGAAAGAAAGAAAGAAAGAAAAAGAAACAAAGAAAGAAAAAAAGAAAGAAAGAAGAAGGAAAGAAGAGAAAAACAGAAAGAAGAAAAGAAAGAAAGAAAAAAAAAAGAAAGAAAGAAAGATAGAAGGAAAAAGAAAGAAGAAAGAAAGAAATGAAAAGAAAAAAGAAAGAAAGAAAGAAAGAAAGAAAGAAAGAAAGAAAGAAAGAAAGAAAGAAAGAAAGAAAGAAAGAAAGACAGGAATGAACGAAGAGAAAAGACAAAAAACAATAAAAGAAAAAAAAAACAAAGAACGAAATAGCACGATCAAAGAGAGAGACTGAAATAAATATCACGATATTTACGAGCACAGCAAAGGGATAATAAATAAATAATAAATAATAAAAAACAGAAGAAAGGTGGAAATATTGGTAGACTTTCTCCGCGGCAAACTAGATTAGTTTGCTAGCAGCATTAATCGTCTTCTTTGCTTTCTCCTGCTGCTATTTCGGACCGTCCTTTTCAACTCTCAAGTGATGTATTCATATCTAGCTTCCAGAATATTCTTTTACCGTTGCTGGTTTCGATTTTCATTATCTAGTTGTTGTGGCTGATATTACTGCTGCTACTACTGATGAGATCATCATCATCATCATGATCATCATCATCGTCGTCTCAGCATCATCATTTCCATAGTAATAATGATAATGATATGATCCAAAAGAAGACAAAGACAGTCACCATACATGAAAGAACTGAAAAACATTTTTTTTAATAAATGAAAGACATTATTGAAATAAAGAAAAGTAGAAGAGGAAATAAAATACTTTTATGAAGACAGACAGACAGAGAGACAAGACAGACAGACAGAGAAGAAGAGAGGAGAGAGAGAGAGAGAGAGAGAGAGAGAGAGGAGAGAGAGAGAGAGAGAGAGAGAGAGAGAGAGAGAGAGAGAGAGAGAGAGAGAGAGAGAGAGAGAGAGAGAGAGAGAGAGAGAGAGAGAGAGCAAAATCAGAAAGAAAGAAGAAGGACCTAAAAGAACTAAAAATTGGACAGAGAAACAGAAAAAAACACATCAGAACACACACAAAACCACACACACACACACCACACACACACACACAACACACACAACACACACACACACACACACACACACACACACCACACACCACACACACACACACACACCACACACACACACAACACACAGCCCACACATACACACACGCACACACACACACACCCCACACACCACACACACACATCACAGCACACACACACACACACACACACACACGCGCACGTACTCACACACACCACACACACACACACACACACACACACACACACACACACACACACACCACAACACACAACACACACACACACACACACAACACACACACGAAATAGACGATCAAAGGTAACAAAAATAAGTATTTCGAAATTTTCGATCATAGCAAAGTAATGCAGAAGGAAAATAATCCGGAGGTGCGGCGAGGGGGGAGGGGAACTTAGACCCTTCGTGGCAAAACGGATTAGCTTGCTACCGTTAATCTCTGCTTTCTGTCTGCTATTTGTCTTCTCTCATCCAAGTGATGTATTTCATATATGAAGGTTTGAAGTATTCTTTAAGCTACGTTTTTAGTTTCTTATATTGTCTCGTTGCTTTTGCTGTCAATAAGATGAAATAATCCTAGTAGGTCGCATAAATAGACTCTTCGGTGCTACTACACGATTAGCTTGCTCGATCTCTGCTCTTCTGCTCTGCTATATCTCTACTGTACTACTTCTACTACTCAATTCCAATATGTATGTACATACTACTGAAGTTGAGTACTTCTTTATAGCTACGTTTTCTTACTTATATATATTATGTCTTGTGCTGGTGGTTGTCTGTGCTAGTTGTTGCTTGCTTGCTTGTTGCTTCTGGTACTAATTACTAGATTGTGTGCTGCTGCCTGCTGCTGTCTGTTGACTGTTGCTCTTCTTACTACAACTACTATACTAACTATAGCTACTACTACTACTACTACTCTACTACTACTACTACTACTACTACTACTACTACT
This sequence comes from Stramonita haemastoma, assembly GCA_030674155.1. Taxonomy (NCBI): domain Eukaryota; kingdom Metazoa; phylum Mollusca; class Gastropoda; order Neogastropoda; family Muricidae; genus Stramonita; species Stramonita haemastoma. Next base: position 49,260,137 of record CM060336.1, read on the forward strand.
ACTACTGTGCTTTTGGGATTGCTGTGTGCTATCAATATCCCCATGTGGAAGTGCTAGGCTAGTCTGTTTGTTTCAAACGTGACGTACATTGCTTTAAGACGCATGCAGTGAAAGTGACACGAGTTTCCCTAGAAATGATGTCATTGCCTTTGTTTAATTAAGAATTACCCCAGTGTCCAGAGCACTTCAGATTTTTCTTTCATTGTAACTTAGGATGCTTATAGATTCCGAGAGTTTCTGAAGATTAATGGCATTTTCAGCTCTTTGTAGTTAATAACGCTGACCGGATCGCGATCAAAATGTGAACTAAAAAATGTACATTTCTTTGCAGTGAAAACAAAAAATGGAAAATATGAAAATGAAAAAAAAATTATAATCTGATGGACTTGCAGCTTAATCACAAAAGTGTGAGTATAGTACATAAGATCTGGCATAATGTGTATGTTAAAAAAAGAAAAAAGGTTCGAAACTGGAATTTAGCGTCTACGTGTTGTGGAAAACTATTGTATGAAAGTATTATTCCGTTGGAGTTTTTTCAGAAGAGTAACAACAGCAAAAACAAACAAAACAAAACAAAAAACAAAAGCTACAGCAAAAAAAAGCAGCTTTGTTCTAGGTCAGTGTTAAGTGAGTGGATATCCTGAGAGATCTAGGACGAATGCTTGCAAGAATTTTTTCTCCTCTACTCTCCTCATCCAATCTCTCTCTTCTCTCTCTCTCTCTCTCTCTCTCCTCTTCCTCTCTCTCTCTCACTCTCTCTCTCTCTCTCTCTCTCTCTCTCTCTCTCTCTCCTCTCTCTCCTCTCTCTCCTCCTCCCCTCTCTCTCTCTCTCTCTCTTAGTATGTCAAGCATATTTTCAAGCACATGCGAATGTAGTTGTTCAGTAGCAGTTTAAAAAAAAGATTTGTTATGTCTGATATGCCTTTTAATCTTTGCAAAGTTGATTGCTTAACACAGAAACGTAGCAATCTATTGCTTAGTCCTCAAATCGTAGGCATCTATGCTTGACCACAGTAACTATACAATCTTTGCTACCACAGAAATATGCAATCTATTGTGAACCAATCAAGAATAATCAAACTGAACATCAATTATTTAAATATTTGTGACAGCAAATAAAGACGTTGATTTCGCAGTAATTATCCCTGCAAAACTGTTTAGGCTATAAAAACTTTCGAAAGATATTGATTTGAAGCTCAATGCATTATTTTAGTGTTTTGTGTTGTTATGTTTAGTTTTTTGTTGTTATGACCTATTGTTTGTTTATTTCTGGCTTCTTTAATTTAGTGTTCGGCATGTAGCCGAGTTGACGCCAAACTTATTGTGGTGTCCATTTATTAAGGCTCTTTTCTTTCCATAACGGTATACGCATCATGTGATTTATCTTGTATTTGGTTGTATTCACAAAGAATGGCATGAGTTACCGCCCCTGTCAAAAGGCCTCATTGGGCAGACAAAAATGCTCCAAGCGTCAAAAAAGCCTACCTCTCTCTCTCAGTCTCTCTCTCGGTCTCTTCTCTCTCTGTCTCTGTCTCTCTGTATCTCTCTCTGTCTGTCTCTCTGTCTCTCTCTCTTTCTCGGTCTCTCTCCTCTCTCATTCTGTCTGTCTGTCTGCCTCTCTCTCTGTCTTGTCTGTCTGTCTGTCTGTCCTGTCTGTCAGTCATCAGCTCTCTCTCTCTCTCCTCTCTCTCTCTCTCTCTCTCTCTCTCTCTCTCTCTCTCTCTCTCTCTCTCTCTCTCTCTCTCTCTCTCTCTCTCTCTCTCTCTCTCTCTCTCTCTCTCTCTCCCCCCTCCCTCCCTCCCTCTCCTCTCTTCCCCACTCTCTTATGAGCAGAATATAAAAAAAATTAAAACTTCTGTCCTTCAGAAAAAGTTTTAATGGAATAAAACATAGGGAATGGAGTTCTACAGACAGATAAAATAAAGGCAATGGACTTTTACCTTTCTTTGGAAAGTAAGAGGGACAGGAGGGATAGACCTACACTCTTTGTTACATCAAATTGACATTCTCCTTTGCTTTCTTTTTCATATATATATAATATATATATATATATATATATATATATATATATATATATATATATTATATAATATAAAATGTATGTAGATATATATGTATATGTATGTATGTATGTATGTATGTATGTATTATATATATATATATTATATATATATAATATATATATATATATATATATATATATATATATAAGCGAGTACCTGACTTTTAAACAAACCCTTTGTTTAGCAATAGTCGGCGATATTTTGAAAAGACACATTGCGTAACTTTAAAGAGTAGGTTGTTATGTCTGTTTTCTGTGACACGATGTTTGGAAAAAGACTTTGACAAGCTTCATAGAAAGGGCGAACGAGACTCGGGTATGAAACTTGTCTGGCAAAGTTGTTTCTGGCCTTCACGAGGGGTGAAGTGGGGTGGGGTAGTGTAGTAGTATTCGATTGCGAAATGTCCTTTTGGCGGTAACACAAGCGCTAGTGCACGCAAGCGCACACATGCGTGTGTGCATGTAAGAACGCACACACACGCACGTACGCACGTACACACACGTACACGCACGCACGCAAGCACGAACACTCACACACTCACACACACGCACACGCGCGCGAGCGCACAGAGAGAGACATACAGAGAGACAAAGAGACAGACAGACAGACAGACAGACAGGTAGACAGACAGACAGACAGACAGACAGACAGACAGACAGACAGACAGACAGACACAATGACAGACTAAAATGGGGGACAGCAGACTGAAATTGTCGAGGCTACTCCTGCCCCTCAACCCCCCCCCCCCCCCCTCCCACCCCCTCCAAAAAATCCATACATCATATTTTCATGTCTGATCAGGCTGAAGGTGAAAAAGTTGTCGTACCAAGGACTAAAATATTTCTCTTTTTTTCTTCTCCAAAATAAGCTAACTCCAAAAATTGATTTTTAAAAAATGCAATAAAGTTTTGATCTCCCTGCAGACTGTAGGGTCAGTATCAGAGAACACATCTTGGCCCACACACAGTGAAAGACTAAACCCTGGGGAAGCTGGGGGAAGTCCGTATAAAAATACCTTTCTGGAATGAATTCAGTGTTTAATAAAGCTTGTAAAAATGTTTACCAAAATATTACGCTAATCACCCAAACAGTTTGAACTATGAGCAACTCTTTTCTCTTCACCCAAATAAGAAGTCTGTGCTCAATGTTGTTAAAATGATTGATATTATCAGAAATAACATGTAAACTTTGTGAGTTTGATATGTGTGTAAACAGACATTTTTTTTTGTTTTTTTCTATAGTCATTGTTTAAATATTCAGTTACATGGTAATGTATGTTGTTCAGTTATGATTTTGTTGATAAATGTTATGTAAAATCCTCCATATCCTTAAAGGGATGACAGGAAATAAAGGATTTGACTTTGGAAACTCTGCGCTAGGAATTTTTCTCTTTTCTAACCCTTTGTTTCTGCCTTGTTCGTTTTCTTTTCCCGTCTTCCCTTATTGTCTGTTTTCTGCCTTCTTGGTCAGTTCTCCTGCCTTTTGTTTCCCAGAAAGACTGTAGATGTAAGATTCTCTTTCAAACCAATGTCGGATGCGTTGGGCCTGACTTGTCAGGCGCTTAACAGGAGCACAACGCATTTTCGCTCGTATGACAGACACAGTGTTGCTTTCTGAGCATTCAAAGAAGAAGAAGAGAAGGAGAAGGAGAAGGAGAAGAAGAAGAAGAAGAGGAGGAGAAGGAGAAGAAGAAGAAGAAGAAGAAGAAGAAGAAGAAGAAGAAGAAGAAGAAGAAGAAGAAGAAGAAGAAGAAGGAGAAGACGAAGATGAAGAAGAAATGAAGAAGAAGAAAGAGAAAGAACACAAAACTTTTTGCAAAAGATATACAGATGATACTATTCATCAAATATACAGTTCGGAGTATGTAGATGTTCACAGGTTGTCTAGTTTAAACAGTCTTTTTCAACACACTTATCTTTCATAATAAAGCATGCTTTCAAACAGAATTATATTTTATTTTAATGTTGTTTATTGTCGTAGGTGTTGTTGCAGTTGCTAATGCTGTTCTATATGTTGCTTTTATTGTTGTTGTTATTCTTGTTTTCTTCTGTTGTATGTTGTTGTTCTTTCTTCTTCATTCTTCTTCTTCTTCTTCTTCTTCTTCTTCTTCTTTTCTTCTTTTTCTTCTTTTCTTCTTCTTCTCCTTCTCCTCTCTTCTTCTTCTTTTTCTTCTTCTTCTTCTTCTTCTTTTCTTCTTCTTCTTCTTCTTCTTCTTCTCTTCTTCTTCTTCTTTCTTCTTCTTCTTCTCTTCTTCTTCTTCTTCTCTCTCTTCTTCTTCTTCTCTCTCTTCCTTTTTCTCTTCTCCTCCTTCTTCCTCTCCTTCTCCTCCTCCCCATTCTTCTTCACATTCTTCTTTGCATTCTTTCGCATTTTTCTTATCTCTGTCACCATCATCTTATATTATCATCATGTTGTGGTTGTTGTTATGTTAATGGGCGAGGGACTGGGTGTCTTTAAAAAAGTGAATACAAAGAAAGCAAGAGAAGAACAAAGACAAATCAGAAAAAAAAATACAGAAAAGGAATCTAAACGCCGCAGCCTATCCCTCCCCCACCCCCACCTCCGCCAAAAACATGGGGATCGCGAGGGGGAAATCGGTAGCTTCGTGGTTACAGAGCTGAGCTCGTGATCTGATGGCCTGGGTTCCAGCCACCACCGAGGCACCTGGTCAAGAAAATTTTCCACCTGGAGTTAATATCAGTACGGACTGGATCCTCCCGAAAGTCCTTCGGATCAGGCTACAAACCGAGGTCCTATGTGTGAACGCACACAGAACATCTTGCACAAACGACAAACCCCGTTCTGCCTTTCGGAGGGATAGACTAGCAGACCATTGCGTGCCGGTGGTGAAAACGAATGCCAAAATGTTAAGAATATCTTCAGGAACATTGGTGCTATGTTCAGACGTCAACTCTGAAGACGATGTGCCTGCCTTAATGCTGCGCAGAAATAAACTACAACAACAAAAACACAAACCGAAAGAATAGTCGTTTACGGAAAACCTCACCAATGATGAACCTCAGACCTCCAGCTGAGGAAAGAAAAAACAAAAACGAAAACAAAAAGCAGTGCCAAACATGTGATGGTGAGGAGAGACGGTGGAAATAAAGACTGTGGATTGTCCTCAAACCCACCCAACAAAGGCACTGCACAAAGGGGTGAAGGACAAAGGAATCAACCCCTCTGGCTGCTTTTTGCATGCAAAGGGCTTTAGCTGCTGTCATTAGTGGTCTAAGTCCTGTCCTGGTGTCGCTGTAGTTACCTCCTTTTTGCTTGTAGCCGTGCAGGTTTTAGTTTGCTTTTTTCTGGTTTGGATTTTGTGTTTCTAGTGGGGGGAGGGGGGGGGGGGTTAAAGGGGGATGGGGGCTTTTCTCCCTTCATAAAGCTTAATTCGTCTCATTGTATCTCGTAAAGCCTTGTTTCTACTATGTGTGTGTTTGTGTGTGTGTGTGTGTGAGAGAGAGAGAGAGAGAGAGAGATAGATAGAGAGAGAGAGAGAGAGAGAGAGAGAGAGAGGAGAGAGAGAGAGAGAGAGAGAGAGAGAGAGAGAGAGAGAGAGAGAGAGAGAGAGAGAGGAGAGAGAGAGAGAGAAGACACGGTGGGGGGAGGCTGAAGGGAAACACGTTGTCACACAGAGGACCAAATGCCCTGTGTGTTTTCCCAAAAAGCCCTAAGCTGTCTCTGTGTGATGGTTGTATGGAGTTGACTGCTGTGGGTAGTACGTATAAACATCGTTCTAATCTGTTTTCCGTGGATGTCAGAATCAGAAAGCAAATTACTGTTTCGTAAAATAGAGTAACTCCATTTTCCAATTTTCTAGAAAAATCCCAATCATAATGGCAAAGTATAACTCCATTTTCAAAGTTTTGAGAAATTCTCATTGTCCCTTTTTTTTTTTTATCCCAAAACATATTAGCAAAGTATCACTCCATTGTCAAAGTTTCGATAAAATCTTATTTTTCTATTTCATCCCAAAACATGTTTTTATTTGCACAATATCACTTCATTATCAAAATATTCGAGAAAATCTCATTTTTGTTGTTTTGATCTCAAAACATTTTCTTTTCAAACTCCCAAAGTATAAACTTCAAGGCAGGTGTCGTTGGTATGAGCTCGACGCTATGCTACTAAGGTTTGCCATCTAACGCTTAGAACTTAATAAGGCAC
>CM060336.1:49271366-49273866 GCA_030674155.1 Stramonita haemastoma
CTCACACACACACACACAACACACACACACAATACACCACACACACAGATACACACACAACACACACACATACACACACACAACACATACACACACACACACACACACACACACACACACACACACAACACACACACACACACACACACACACACACACACACAGTACAACACCAACATCGTTGCAGGCAAGACAATGGATCTATACATCACAATTTCACATCTGAGAGGTCACAAAGATGGAAGACTTTGTCACATACTGAACCAAATGTTTTGGCTTCTTGGCCAAAATGATGTATCTGTGTATGGTAATTTTATAGAGGTGACCCTTTTAGGGCAGGACAACGCACTGATCTGACTCCCACAGAGGTCAGTATTATACAGTACTTTGTTTTAGGATTGGGGAAACGTGATGTTACTGGCTGTTGTTGCCATTGTTGTTGTTGCCGCTGTTGTTATTGCTGTTGTTATTGTGGTGATAAGGAGGACACTAATGTTGTTCTTGATATTATGCATAACAGGAAAATCAACAATATGAAATCATAGCTTCTCTTCCTCCTCTCTTCTTTCTCTTCCTCCTCTCTTCTTTCTCTTCCTCCTCTCTTCTTTCTCTTCCTCCTCTCTTCTTTCTCTTCCTCCTCTCTTCTTTCTCTTCCTCCTCTCTTCTTTCTCTTCCTCCTCTCTTCTTTCTCTTCCTCCTCTCTTCTTTCTCTTCCTCCTCTCTTCTTTCTCTTCCTCCTCTCTTCTTTCTCTTCCTCCTCTCTTCTTTCTCTTCCTCCTCTCTTCTTTCTCTTCCTCCTCTCTTCTTTCTCTTCCCCTCTCTTCTTTCTCTTCCTCCTCTCTTCTTTCTCTTCCTCCTCTCTTCTTTCTCTTCCTCCTCTCTTCTTTCTCTTCCTCCTCTCTTCTTTCTCTTCTTTCTCTTCCCCTCTCTTCTTTCTCTTCCTCCTCTCTTCTTTCTCTTCCTCCTCTCTTCTTTCTCTTCCTCCTCTCTTCTTTCTCCTCCTCCTCTCTTCTTTCTCCTCCTCCTCCTCCTCCTCCTCCTCCTCCTCCTCCTCCTCCTCCTTCTTCTTCTTCTTCTTCTCTTCTTCTTCTTCTTCTTCTTCTTCTTCTTCTTCTTCTTCTCCTTCTTTTTCGCAATTCTTCTTCTTCGCAATTCTTCTTCTTCGCAATTCTTCTTCGCAATTCTTCTTTTTCTTCTTCGCAATTCTTCTTTTTCTTCTTCGCAATTCTTCTTTCTTCTTCTTCTTCCTTCTTTTCTTCTTCTTCTTCTTTTCTTCTTTCTTCTTCTTCTTCTTCGCAATTCTTCTTCTTCGCAATTCTTCTTCTTCGCAATTCTTCTTCTTCTTCTTCTTCTTTGCAATTTTTTTCTTCTTCTTCTTTTTCTTCTTCTTCTTCTTCTTCTTCTTCTTCTTCTTCTTCTTCTTCTTCTTCTTCTTCGCAATTCTTCGCAATTCTTCGCAATTCTTCGCAATTCTTCTTCTTCGCAATTCTTCTTCTTCGCAATTCTTCTTCGCATTCTTCTTCTTCTTTGCATTTTTCTTCTTTGCATTCTTCTTCTTTGCATTCTTCTTCTTCTTTGCATTCTTCTTCTTCTTCTTTCCCCCCAAAAGTCCTTCAGTTGAGACTATAAACCGAGGTCCTGTGTATGAATATACGCAGAATATTTTGTTCTGCTTTTAAGAAGAATAGGCTATTATGTGTCAGTGGGAATGGACGACAACATTTTCAAAACTCCATACACATGAAAACTGAATGTAAAAAAGCACATGAGTGCTTATTCCATTATTCTCGAAACAAAAGAATGATTCAAAAATAAAGAACATTGTTTTTCTTCTTTTTGTTGTTGTTGTTGTTGCTGTTGTTGTTGTTGTTGTTTCTTCTTCTTCTTCTCTTCTTCTTCTTCTTCTTCTTCTTCTTCTTCTTCTTCTTCTTCTTCTTCTTTTTTCTTCTTTGTCCTTCTCCTTCTCCTAATCCTTTTTTTCAAACTTACCATCATCGTCTTCTTCATCACCATGATTGAGATTTCTGGCATCATCCTTACATTGATTTTTATGTGTATAATTTTACCAGCCTTTTCCTTGAAGGTGTGTGTGTGTGTGTGTGTGTGTGTGTGTGTGTGTGTGTGTGTGTGTGTGTGTGTGTGTGTGTGTGTGTGTGTGTGTGTGTGTGTGTGTGTCTGTGTCTGTGTCTGTGTGTATGTATGTGTTTGTCTGCCTGCATGCGCACATGTGTGTATGCATACATGTACACATATACACATACATGGAAATAGAGACAGGTGTGTGTGGGGCAGAAGCGAGCTATGGACAGAGAAAAATCACTAAGAGATGACAGGTGAGAAATACTGAATACCTGATTATGAAGGCAGAAGGCAGAGAAGGGGAATAAAGCTGAAAGAAATGAAGAACAAGTAAAAGCAAATTGTCCAGAGCACAGAGAATGCAGAAGAAAATGACAGCGAAAAATAAATCTTAAATAAACAAACATCGACACCAAGCAGA
>CM060336.1:49278749-49293749 GCA_030674155.1 Stramonita haemastoma
AAGATTCTCTGCGAATCTCTTTAAATTGTGCACGTCATATTTTTGTACATATGTCGGAATCTAGTGTGATGTGGTGCATATGCATGTTGATTATTTTACATCTTACGTTCTGGAAAAGTCTGGAATTTCTGTCGATTTTTTTTAGTCGAGGGACATACTTTTTACTTTTAACATACTGATTTGGACGATTCTCGAATCGTGATAGAGACATCATGAAAACTGACAGAACATGATCTTACACTGCATTACGCTTTCTATACTGCATTATGCTGTTATTATTATTTTCTATTTTGAACCACTTTATGTCACAGCAGATTTCTCTGCGTGAAATTCGGGCTACTCTCCCCGGAGAGAGTGCGTCACCACAAGAGCAGCGCCAACTATCTTTTTTTCCTTTTCCTGTCTTCAACTGTATTTCTTTCCCTATCAGAGTGTGTGGTTGTACCCGTCTGTGCCCGAAACTTGTCCACCACCCACTAGACCTTGAGTGGGGGCCTGGGTACTTGTCTTTCGGATCAGACGATAAATGGAGGTCTCGTGTGTAACACACATTCTGCGCATGTTAAAGAACCCACAGCTAGAAGATAGTTTTCCATGGCAAAATTCGGTAGGAAATAGCTACTCTGATAGGAAAACAAAATTTGCTTGCAGACAGGGAAAAAAAAATTAATGGGTGGCGCCGCTCATGTGGCGACAGGGGAGAGCGGCCTGAATTTCACACAGTGAAATCTGCTGTGACTTAAAGTGTTGTAAAATACAATACAATACAACACAGTACAATACATTAAAATAGTATAATACAATACAACACAGTACAATACATTATAAAATAGTATAATACAATACAACACAGTACAATACAACACAACACAACGCAGTACAATCAATACAACACAACACAATACAATACAACACAAACAATACAATACAACACAACACAACATTACACAACACAACACACTATGCTAACAGCTTATCATGGCTGACGAAAACCTCAACAAAACACATCACACCATAACAACATCTTAATACAGGCTCTTAGCCTCTGAACTTACACCAATCACCGAACAAATCTTCAGTCCCACAACAACAAAAGCCTACATACAGCGCATAAGTTATGAAAATGAATGTGTCACACACGCTGACCCCTGACCCCACGTTAGCAAAAAAACTGAAAACTACGGGAGTAAAGAAATGAAATTAAAGGTGAACATTGATGTCTACGTGGCGACCGGCACTTGCAGCAATGTTTACAAATGGAAGCATTATGCAAAAGTGGTGAGATGATGCCTTCTTAAGGCGGGAGAGGGGGTGGGGCGGGGTGTAGGGAGGGGGTGCATCCTTTGGGGTCGATGGGCTTGAAGATAACCAAAGGCCAGACTGGCTCTTGTCTATCTTGAACATTGGAGTGATGATGTCTGTACTTTGTGTGTGTTTTATTTCTTCACATTCTTTTTGGGTGGCGTTTTTTGTTCTGGCTCGTTTCTGTATATATATATATATATATATATATAATATAATATAATATATATATATATATATATATATATATATATATATATATATAATATGTGTGTGTGTGTGTGTGTGTGTGTGTATATGTATTATATATATAGATAGATAGATAGATAGATAGATAGATAGATAGATAGATAGGTAGATAAGATAGATACAGATATAGATATATAGATGTATATATAAATTGTGGCGAAAGATAATAAAGTAAGTGTGTGTGTGCATGCGTGCGCGCGCATGTGTGTATGTGTGTGTGTGTGCGTACGTGCGTGCGTGCGTGCGTGTGTGTGTGTGTGTGTGTGATTTACTTTTATTTTTATACCACTTTATGCCACAGCAGATTTCTCTGCATGAAATTCGGGCTGCTCTCCCCTGGGAGAGCGCGTCGCCTTAAGCGCAGCGCCATCCATTTTTTTCCTGCCTGCAACTGTATTTGTTTTCCAATCAGAGTGGCTTTTTTCTACATATCTTGGAAGGGATAACCCTCTTGTTGCCGTGGGTTCTTTCACGTGCACTGCTTAATGATATATAATACACGGGACCTCGGTTGATCGTCTCATCCGAAAGACAAGAATAGATAAAATACAATTATCGATAATTAGATACCTTTGTGACAGTGCAGCATTGACCTGAATAAGAAGCACTATATTTATACAGAACACTGCGAGGTGATGGTGACAGACTAAGCAAGGAGCTGTCCTGAGAGTTGATTCTTCTGACATAATCATAGACTGGCGCTACAGTGCGAACGCACGCAGAACATCTTGCGCACACGTTACATCCTGTTGCGCATTTCATAAGAGTAGGCCATTGTGTGCGGGTGGGAAAAGATGACAAAATTTACAAAACTGCATACACAGGGACTGGGTATAAAAAAAACAACAGCACATGACAGCATATTCCATTATCCTCTATATAAAAGAATAAATAAAATAGAATAATCGATAAATATATATATTATATACATTATATATATACATATACATATACATATAATATATATATATATATATATATATATATATATTATATATATATATATATATCTTTGTGTCAGTGCAGCATTGACTTAAGGAAGAAGCACTACATGCAGAACACTGCGAGGTGATGGTGACAGACTATAGCAAGGAGCTGTCCTGAAAGTCGATACTCTGACATAATCATAGACTGGCGCTATAAAGCCACTTACTGCATGGATTGGCAACGTTATATTGCTGAATAATACGATAGGCGATATCGATGAGTTTCACTTTAGAATGGAATGGTCCAAGTTTTCTGTGCTAGCATCGGAAGAATGTCCTACCTCAGGAATATCTGTGTCCAAGATCTATGCTCACCTTTTGTACTTTGTTCTCGTCTAACAAAAAACTTAGTAAATTTAAAGTCAAGAGTTAAGTTGCATGATATTGGTGAAAAAGTTAACTACGTGTGTATTTCTGTCACATACACTGTTGTGAATATATTATAATTATGCAAATTATGTACGTCACTATTGATTTTGCTTACTGAAATCCTCCTTGCCCCAAGAAGGGTCAAAAGCGATGTGGATCTTGATTCTTGAGGCTCCTCATGTTTGCTTTTTATTTTAGTTGTTCTATTCTTTTATTCAAGGGTAATGGAATAAGCGCTCATGCGCTTTTTTTTTAACCCAGTCTCCGTGCGTATGCACTTTGTAAATGTTGTCATTCGTTTCCACCAGCACACATTGACCTACTCCTCCGAAAAGCGGAACGGGTTTTAACGTGTGTGCAAGATGTGCTGCGTGCGTTCACACACATGACCTCGGTTTATAGTCTCATCTGAATGACTTTTGGGGTTAGTGGAGTCGGCACTGATGTCAACTCCAGAGGAAAAATCCTCTTAAATGAGATTCGAGCCCGGGTCAGCAGATCACGAGCGCAATGTGCATCACTCTGACCACCAGGCTGTCCCGTCCCCGATTTCTTAATAATTATTAACCCAGTCCATCGCGTCAGAGAGCGAGTCATACATTTAGCGGCACATGTTAGAGAACGTTTTGTTTAATACCACTTTATGCGAATGGTCGTTGGATTAAAAAAGAACGATAATAGAACTTACGATAGCAATCTTTAGTATTGTCGCTGGCAAAATTCTACAGAAAAAACTACTCCCATTGGGAAACAGATTATATATGATTATAATTGTTGCCGACAGGGAAATTAAAAAGTGAAAAATGGGTGGCATTGCTCTTGTGGCGACAGCACTCTCCCTAGGGAGAGCAGGGCGAATTTCTGGGAGATAAAATGTGCTAACTGAAAGTCGTCTAGAATGCTATACAATGCAATGGAAAGTTGTACAGTACAATGCATAACAGCATATCACAAAACAATACTGAACAATGAATCATAATACAATTCACCTCAGTCCAACACAACACATTACACTACAACACAATACATTACAACACAATCCAGTACATTACAATACAATACAACGCAACTCAGCACAATCCATTACAACACAACACATTCTGATACATTACATCACAAGACAACACAACACAATACATTACAACACAACCACAACACAAGCACAACAACACAACTCAAGTACACATTACGACAACTTTCCAACCACTGAGTTTCATCTTTCTAGACTTGAACCGCACTTACACTACCTCTACCCCCACAAACATACTATTTCACCGTCGTATGTTTCCGCGAACGTAGATGTAGAACTTTACCGGATGTTCCGTGAGTGCAGTGATGACGTCAAGTGGAAGGATGACGTCATAATGTGAGGTAATGTGACAGTGGCGAGGTGCCGGTCGATTTGATAGGGGAGGTAATCACTGCCTATGTGCCAGCCAATCTGTCCTGACTTGGGTCGATGCTTTGTACTGTGTTTTCAGGTTTTCTGTTTCAGATTTCAGTTTTTTTTTTGTTATAGGTGTCTTTTTGTCTTTTTTAAAAAAAAATTCCTGAGGTTTCTCTCTCTCTCTCTCTCTCTTCTCTCTCTCTCTCTCTCTCTCTCTCTCTCTCTCTCTCTCTCTCTCTCTCTCTCTCTCTCTCCTCTCTCTCTCTCTCTCTCTCTCTCTCTCTCTCACACACACACATACACACACACACACACACACACACACACACACACACACACACACACACACACACACACACACACACACACACACACACACACAAGTTTTTCATCATCGTACGATTGTAAAAGAGAACCAAAATGCTTCAAGCCACAGAACAAAGTCTTAGCAATGTAATATTCAACTGATAGCCCCAAAAGAGAAGAAAAATATATATGCAGTTTAGAAATAAGTCATTAATGTCAGGAGAATGAAAGAGAGAGAGAGAGAGAGAGAGAGAGAGGAGAGAGAGAGAGAGAGGAGAGAGAGAGAGAGAGAGAGAGAGAGAGAGAGAGAGAGAGAGAGAGAGAGAGAGAGAGAGAGAGAGAGGAGAGAGAGAGAGAGAGAGAGAGAGAGAGAGAGAGAGAGAGAGAGAGAGAGAGAGAGAATATAATTAACTTCTTGTTGAAAGAGAGAAGGAGGGATCGAGAGAGAGAGATTTATTTATTTATTCTTTTATATCGAGGATAACAGAATAAGCAATCATGTGCTTTTTTTCATCCGGTCCCCGTGTGTATGCAGTTTTGTAAATATTGTCATCTGTTCCCACCGGCACACGATGGCCTACTCTTACGAAAAGCGGAACAGGATTTAACGTGTGCGCAAGATGTTCTGCGTGCGTTCGCACACAGGGCCTCGGTTTAAAGTCTCATCCGAAGGACTTTTGGGGAGAGTGGAGTCAGCACTGATGTTAACTCCAGGAAGAAAATTTCCTCGACCGGACTCGAACCCGGGTCTTCAAATTGCCAGCGCAATGTTCTGACCACTAGGCTATCCGTCCCCCAAAAGAGAGAGAGAGAGAGAGAGAGAGAGAGAGAGAGAGAGAGAGAGAGAGAGAGAGAGAGAGGAGAGAGGAGAGAGAGAGAGAGAGAGAGAGAGAGAGAGAGAGAGAGGGCAGACAGACAGACAGACAGACAGACAGACAGACAGACGACAGACAGACCAGACAGACAGACAGAGATGCAGCTTAGAAATAAGACATGAATATCACAGGAGAGATAGGAGAAGAATATATATAAACAAAAAAGGTTTGATGACAACAAACCCTGCTGCACCCCCTGGTATGAAAATAATACACCGATGATTGATGGACCCATCACCCTGTGACAAGACACAATGCATAGCATTAACCAGCACGGGATTATCCCCTGTGTGTGTTTGTGTTATAGCACTGTCACATTTTGCAACAAAGGAAAAGGAGAAAGCGAGGAGGGAGGAGAAGGGGAAGGAAGAAGGGAAATAAAAGAAACATTAATATAAGAAAAGAAAGGAAGGAGGGAAGGGAGAAGGAAAGGTAAAAGGAAAAGAAAGACTGATCATTATTATTTTTAAAAAAGATAGGAAGGAGGGAAGGAGAATGAAAGGAAGAAGGGAAAAGAGAAAGATGACAAATATAACAAAAGAAAGGAAGGAGGGAAGACAGGGAAGGTAGGAAGAAAGGAAGAAGGGGAATACAGACAGAGTGCTAAATATAACAAAAGAAAGGAAGGAGGGTAGGGAGAATGAAAGAAAAAAGGAAAAGAAAGACTAGTATATTTTTTTTAAAGGGAGGGAAGGGAGAATGAAAGTAAAAAGGAAAAGAAAGACACAAAAAAATTATTTTTAAAAAAGGAAAGGAAGGAGGGAAGGAAGAATGAAAGGAAAAGAAACACTAATAAATATAACAAAAGAAAGGGAAAAAGGAAGGAGGGAAGTGAGAAAGAAAGGAAGAAAGGGAATAAAGAAAGACTGAAAAAGATAACAAAAGAAAGGAAGTAAGGAAGAAGGAAAGGACTGGAAGATGAAAGGTAGAAGAGAAGGAAAAACTGACACAAATAACAGAAGACAGAATGGAGGGAAGGGATTAAAGATGTAAGAGGACAAAGAATGACAGATGTAACTAAGCAAAAGGAGAAGGAAGGAAGGGAGGAAGAAAGGAAGAAAAAAAGACATAAAAAGAGAAAAGGGGGAAAGCAAAGGTACAAATGAAGGAAAGAAGGAACAAAATAAAGGCAGAAAGGAGGAAGACAAAGAACGGAAAATAAGAAAAGGTCAAGGTGTCCCATAACCTATGTGGTCGTAGGGGAGCGAGGCGTCAGAGACCTCAGCTTCTCCAGGGGCCTGCATGTTGAGGGCGGGCCCATCTCCTCTCCCTCGCTGCTTTGCTTTCCCTGACCATAAGAGGGCAGGTACCCATTGACAGCTGGGTGAATTGCGGAGACTGTACTGAAGCCAAGGCGCGCAAACGGTCACCCATCCAATTGGTAACCACGCTCGAGGCTGTTAAACATTGGCATGGGGGAAGCGAGTGCTCTGACCAAAACTAAACAGGAATGGGAAGACAGACAGACAGACAGACAGACAGACAGACAGACAGACAGACGACAGACAGACAGACAGAGAGGGGGGGGCAGGCAGGTTGACAAACTGACGGAGAGACAGGCAGAGACTCGACAGAAATAGAGACTGAAATCAAAGCAGAAACATTGAAGGAAAGAAAGAAAGAAAGAAAGAAAGAAAGAATCAATGAATGAAGGAGGAAGGAAGGAAGGAAGGAAGGAAGGAAGGAAGGGAGGAAGGAAGGAATGAAGGAAGGAATGAATTATTTTTTCAAGGTAAAAATCTTTTTGAGCGCCGCATCCCTCCACACTCTCCGTCTGCGCTGTCATTGTCTCTCTATAATCCGTGCTTAACCTTGGATCTGCCTGTTTGCCTACCTGTCCGTTTGTCTGTCTGTCTGTCCGTCTGACTGCCTGTCAATTTGTCTGTCTGTCTATTCAGTCTGCCTCCCCATTTTTCTGTCTTTCCATTTGTCTGTCTGTCTCCCCATTTGTCTGTCTGCCTGTCTCCCCACTTGTCTGTCTGTCTGTCTGTCCGTCTGTCTGTCTCCCATTTGTCTGTCTGTCTGTCTGTCTGTCTGTCTGTCTCCCCATTTGTCTGTCTGTATGTTGGTCTCACCATTTGTCTGTCCGCCTGTCTGTCTTACCATTAGTCTACCTGTCTGTCTGTCTCACCATTTGTCTGTTTGTCTGCTGCCGTCTGTCTGTCTGCCTCTTTGTCTACCTGTAAGTCCGTGTGTCTGTCTGTCTGTCTGTCTGTCTGTCTCTGTCTCTCTGTCTCTGTCTCTGTCTCTGTCTCTCTCTCTCTCTCTCTCTCTCTCTCTCTCTCTCTCTCTCTCTCTCTCTCTCTCTCTCTCTCTCTCTTTTCTCGTTCTCTCTCTCTCTGTGATCGGAAAGAAACAAAAATCGTTATCACAAGCAGCAATGGATTGTTGGCTACTTAGAGGAAAGGAAAGGAGACTCACAGACAGACAGACAGACAGACAGTAGACAGACAGACAGACAGACTTCAGTAATGCCTTCCCATCCTAAGGGGATCATTGTTGGCTTGGCTAGCTCCTTAGCTTTGAAGGTGAATAGGTGCAGAACTTCCTTCCTTGTGTTGTTCTGAATGTTTTGTCGTTTAAAATACCTTTGCTTATTTATTTGTTTTCAAATTCAAATTCAAGTACTTTATTTATCTCATAGAGAAATTCACGCTGGTTACAAGCCACACATAAAAACAGTAAACGTGTAAAAAATAAAAAAATAACATCACGGAAAAAATACTACAACATAGTATCCGAACATCTGTAGGTAGTGCGCTTGTTTCTTTGCTTTTCAGTTTGTTGGTTGGTTTGTTTGGTGTGTGGGTTTATGGTGTGTGTGTGTGTGTGTGTGTGTGTGTGTGTGTGTGTGTGTGTGTGTGTGTGTGTGTGTGGTGTGTGTGTGTGTGTGTGTGACATACTGACATATGTGCATGTAATGTTTTCGGCTACTGAGATGTGAACATTTGAATCATGTAAACTGCATATTGTATCACACAATTTGTATGCATCCACATACTGGAACAAGCTGTTTGTTCCTGTCACATACACAAATCGACGCTTGAACGCATAACACAGCATAACACAACACAACACAGCGAGATATATATTATATATATATATAATAGAGAGAGAGAGAGAGATGGAGAGAGAGAGAGTGAGAGAGATGAGAGAGGAGGAGGAGAGAGAGAGAGGAGTAGGAGAATGACAATGACAATGACAATGACAATGACAATAGTTTATTGTGATTTAAGCTTTACAGCCCATTCACAGGGGACAGTGGGAAGGGGATTGGGCACAACACAAATAACCATATTGAACAAAAACAACAGAAGAAACAAAATACGGTTGCAGCCCAAATGATCTTCATGGCATGGATTCCACATCATGGTACAAAGATAGTAGATCCAGAGTCAGGTACATGGTTGCAACAAAGTGCTCAGTCCGGTTGGGCCTCTGGCTCTTGCTATTTTTGCTACAGTCCACGATCACAAAAAAACATTGCGTAAAGCTTTCGCCCATTGTAAAGGGACGAGGCTGACGAGGGTGGAGATACAACAAACATACAATCCACTGACAACACAGCACAAACGATGAAGTCGTGGCAAGGTTTCCAGTCACTCTGCCTTATGTCCTCTATGCCCCTGGCTCGTGATATTGTCACAAGTATGCGTGCCACGATGTGCATGCAAAAAAAATTCGCTTGGTCTCTCTGAGAGAGAGAGAGAGAGAGAGAGAGAGAGAGAGAGAGAGAGAGAGAGAGAGAGAGAGAGAGAGAGAGAGAGAGAGAGAGAGAGAGAGAGAGAGGAGAGAGAGAGAAGATAAAATTGATTTGATTTGATTTGATTTATTCTTTTATATCGAGGATAATGGAATAAGCACTCTTGTGCTTTTTTTCATCCAGTCCCCGTGTGTATGCAGTTTTGTAAATGTCATCTGTTCCACCGCACACGAGGCACACGAAGAGAGAGAGAAGGAGAGAGGGAGAGAGAGGAGGTGAGAGAGGAGAGAAGAGAGAGGAGAGAGAGAGAGAGAGAGAGAGAGAAAAACACACACACACACACCGCGCGCGCGCACACACGCACGCGCGCGCGCGCGCACACACACACACACACACACACACAGACCAACACACACACACACACACAAAATCACACAACTAAAAAACCATTTTGAACCCTCCATCTCATTCTTCCTTCCTCAAACACACCTTCCCCATTCCTCCTCCCTCTTCCCCACCCAATAACCTCCCCACCCACCACCCCCTACCACCACCACCACCACCACCCCAACCACCCCTACACCCACTCCACCACCACACATTGACAAACTATTGTCCTTGTTCTTCCGCCCAAAACCTCTTTTTTTCTCCTTTTCTTTATTTTTTCGTTCTTTCTTTCTTTCTTTTTTCACGTTTTTATAATCTTTCCCGAACAGTCAGTCGCTCAATGGCTCTTTGGGCTTTGCTTTCAGGCACCGGAGGCCGAGGTTATAAACTTGCGGAGTTAATGACACACACGGGCTTGTACCCGTTTACCTCGGAGAGACAGACTCTTGTGCTAGGCCTAGGCTAGTGCGATGTCTCGATCTCGCGCGCTTGTGTGTGCTTGTGTGTGTGCGTGCGTGCGTGCGGGGTTGCCAAGGCAACGCGAAAAGTCGCCGCAGGAATGCGTGCGCGCCTGTTGTGTGTGCGTTTTGCAAGCAGCACCCGGCTTTGGTAGCTCCGCGCTGCGACACTTTTCCTGTCTTGTACACGTGTGTACACACACACACACACACACACACACACTGCATTCGGGTACCAGTGTTGTACCGGTGCTTTTAGAGAGATATAGCACCCCTTGTTGATATATTCTACCCCGGATTATATCAAATGTAAGTTGGGGACGGGAGAGCTCAGTGGTCAGAGGACTCACTTTTCCCAAGCCAAGGTTAAGCAGCATCGAGCGTGGTTACCAAGTGGATGGGTGACCGTTTGCTTGCCTTGGCTACAGTACAGTTCACCCAGCTGTAAAGGGGTACCTACCCTCTTTAGGGTCCGGGAGGGTAAAACAGCGAGGGAGAGGAGATGGGCGCCGCCCTCAATACGCTGGCCTCTAGAGAAGCTGAGGTCTCCGACCCCTCGCTCCCCTATGACCACACAGGTTATGGGACACCTTTACCTTTACCTTTTTAAGGAAGTGGTGGGGGTTGGGGAGGGGTAGGATAGGGGGAAGCCTGGAGGTTAGAGAGTCCATGCTGTGATCTGAGATTATTTTGGGGAGGGGGGGGGGGGGGGGGAGGGAGGGGAGGGGTCATTCCTGGGCTGGGGCTCCCAGGTTCACCAATGGTGAGATTTTGCACATGTGACCACAGCGGCATGTCGACTTTGGGAATGATCTGAGACTTACTGAGTTCACAGGTTCCAGTCTCCAAATGGGTATCCGTCCAAGTAGGTTTTCTTTTTTTTTCCTTAGTATTTTCTTCATTTCTTTGAAAACCTTTTGAATAAAACTCTTAAACGATCTGACTGCAGTGTTTTTTGCTATGCCACCCGCTATTTTGCACACTATTGCACTGTCTGAGATTGCAGTGGGGTGTTTTTTGCTATGCCACCCGCTATTTTGCACACTATTGCACTGTCTGAGATTGCAGTGGGGTGTTTTTTGCTATGCAACTGCTGTTTTGCACATCTTTATTGCACTGTCTGAGATTGCAGTGGGGTGTTTTTTGCTATGCCAACTGCTATTTTGCACACTATTTATTTCACTCTCTGAGACTGCAGTGTTCTCTGATATGCCACCTGCTGTTCCAAAATTCTTTTGGTTTACAGATAACTGCTTCCTCAGCTCAATCCAGAGTTCACCAATCAACATGAAAACTTCTGCAAAAAGTAATAATTCTCAACACTCGTGTTGGTAATCCTAATTTAGCCAGTCCATATTGAACACACATGAAAAAAAAACGAGTCATACGTCCAGCTGAAACTAACTGGGGGTATATTTTAACCGGAGGTGTGTGTGTGAGGTGGCATTTGTACCCGGCATACCGTGCGTGTCAGTACGGAGCACCTGGTGCCACGTGATCGGCAGGGCGAGACCTAACTACCCGGATATGTGGCCAGGTGTATTGACCGCGCTACATACAGTCTGCGTGGACAGGCTCTGCCCTTACCGTGTCAGGCAGAGGCCAGACAACACGGCAGCTAATTAAATCAGATAGCACATGTCGTAAACCGCAGCTTTCGCCTTTACCCTGCGCGACCACAGCAAACAAAGAGGTCCGCGGCAATTCACGGCAAAGTGCGGCAGAGTTAATCCCCCTTTCAGTCCACGAATCGGTTTATCAGTCGAGCGATCAATCAACTGGTTAATCGAGCAATCAATCAGCAAAATCAATCCCTTGATGGATCGGCAGAGGCTACACGTCATGTGCAGCAGAACAGTAATATTGCAGTAAGAACCACAACACCAGGCTTATGTCCTACAAAGAGCTGATTTCGTCGTCGTCGTCGTCATCGTCGAATCCTCACACAGCAACTAGCCTATTGTTGTCTGTTATAATCATAAGCGAAAATGTGTTGCGCTGCCGTTAAGCGCCTGACAAGTCAAACCCATCCAATCACACTTCGGTGTGGGGAGAATATTGTTTCCTTTAAGTCTTTCTGGAAAAAGAGGCAGGGGGATGGATCAAGAAGGCAGAAAATAGACAAGGGGGTGACGGGAAAGAAAAGAACAAGGCAGAAACAAAGAGAGGGATAGAAATGAGGGACTTCCTAGCACAGAATGGGGATGTCATGTATACTGACAGACACCATCCCCCTGGGATCCATTCAGGGAAAGGTGAATAACTAGTTCATAAAGACATGACTGCTCACTGTCCTACCCACACGTGATTAGCTTCAACTAATTAATTAATGTAATTAATTAATCAACTAATCAATTACTTTGGTAGCTTAGGTGTCCCCCCGAGCTGTATCCTACTAGTGCTGACTGTCTCCACAACAGGGTGGACTGACTGGACTTCTTCGCTGTCCTGAAGCGTTAACTATACTCCCCGATCTAACGAAGATTATCATGTAAGCAAAGCTACCTCCCATTCTGATCAGTCTTCTGCATCACAGCTGATCATATCCAACATAGATCTTACTATATCTGACCAACATCTGGCTACATCTGAATCAGAACTTCCTATATCTGACCTATAACTGGCTATCCTGACCCATCCTACATCATACCTCTATTTACCCATACTGCTTTGTACTGTATTTGAATATCATGATCGTGCCCAGATTGGGCATGTTTTACCTAGATAATTACAGTAACCTTGTCCTCACCCAAAGAACACTAACTCTTTAAGGTGTTGACTATCAAATGATTTTTCCCCTTGGGGATGCCGGGGTCCTGTCAGCATAAACAGCATCCCCACATTGTGGACAACCTGTGTTAGGAATTCCCTCTTTTCTATCCCCTCTCTTTATTCCTACCTTGTTCCTACCTGCCTGCTTGTTCCTGTTCTTCCTGTCACCTCCTTGTCTATGTTTTCGTTCTGGTCCGTTCTTCTGCCTTTTTTCCCAAAAGACCTAAAAAAAACAACAAAATCTCTCCCAGGTCAAAGTCGGATGTGCTGGGCCTGACTTGTCAGGCGTTTAGCAGCTGCGCAACGCATTTTTGCTCATATGACAGACAACAATAGTTGTTGTTTGAGCGTTCAACAACGAGGAAGAAGAAATACTTTCTTACCCAGTATTGACTCTGTTCTACCCAGAATTGACTACATCTATACGTTCTACTAAGATTTGACCATGCCACCCCAGAAAAGACTATTCTTTTCTTCTTCTTTTTTGTACCGAAACTTGGGTAACTCCTACCCAAAGCTGATTGTGCACTACCCACAAAATAATGAAGTGTATTTGACTCAGAGTTGATTCTGTTCCTGCCTGTAGTGACTCTAATATCCAGAGTTGACGATTTCTAACCCAAAGTAACTTTGCCTCGTTCACAGGTGCGCGCTATACAGCGACATGAGGAAGATTGTGAGGCTGACGGACATAACCCTGCAAACCAAGCTGTACGGCCCACGAGAGGAGCTGGAAAGGACATGCCATTATTTTTCCCTGACACATCTGACTGTGTAAAGCGAACGAGAGAAAAAGAAGACTCAAGAGCTGACCCAGTCGTCCTCAGAATTTCAGAAAGTGCTGGAAAGTACTGGTTGACCATGCATCTGGTAAAAGTTTTGGTGATGCTGTTTTTTTTTTCTATCTCAGCATGAATCATCACGTACCCTCTGTCCACTCCTGGCCCCTGTTCGGTTATTCCCCCCCCCCCCCCCCCCCGCCCCCTCAGCGACCTACATTGAGTTACCAACCAACAGTAGCATGTCAGGGGGCCACTACCATAGCGCCACAAGTCGGACCATCAAGATCTCATGATTTATAATTCATGTTTATGAGTTGGCGCTCTACTACGCCATTCTGCCGGCATCCTGACGGGGCTGCTCTGATCTCAACACGCGAAGGACGTCACACTGCCAGACCCCCCGGGGACGATTACCATACATTAGTCATCAGGTAGGGGAGCTCCCGGCCAATCTGGAACAAGGTGGCTCCACATTCAATTCGTGTCGGCATTCTTTGACGGTTGAGACATTTGCCCTCTAAATGGGCCTGAAGTAGTGATGAACCAAATGAAGTATTGTTCACTGCTCTTAACTGCTTACAGGCTAATCATGACTGTGCGGACGTAATTAGCGAAACAATAAAGCAATGAACTTTATGGTTTTGGCGTGTCAAGGATATTAGGATTAAAACATGGCGGAGCTTGATTGAACATTCAAATCTCCAAATGGGCTTCAAGCTTTCCATTGCTTTTATATTGAAATGTTTGATATGGGTTTGTCATCATATAATCCCAAATTCATTTAACCTCGTTAATTTAATAACGCCTCGTGGATTTTCTGTCCTATGAAAAGTCAAGTGTGCTTATAAACTCTTTACTGCTTAATCACATTGCTTAACATCCCCGAAGTAGGAATGCAGCCACCTTAAACAGTGGGTAAAACCGGTTGCACACTCACAACATCTCACTTCTGGTGAACCTTGGAGCTCAAGCCGAGGAACAAAAAGAAAACCAAAAATGATGGGCGAACAAGAATTATATTTATTGTACGTGTTTTGCCTTTTCATAGTTACCAGGGAACGGGATAGCTCAGTGGTCACAGTACTCGTTTTCCCCTAGCCAATGTTAAGCATCGTCTAGCGTGGTTACCAAGTGGATGGATGACCGTTTGGTGCACCTTGACTTCAGTACAGTTCCTCCAGTTTACCCAGCTGTCAATGGGTACCTGCCCTCTTTAGGGTCAGGGAAGGTAAAGCAGCGAGGAGAGAGAGATGGGTGCTGCCCTCAATGTGCTGGCCCCTAGAGAAGCTGGGGTTTCTGATGCCTCGCCCCCCTACGACCACACAGGTTATGGGACACCTTTACCTTTATTCATAGTTTCAAATAGGAATTGTTGTGCTGACCCTGTCATAGTGCACATACAGACTTCAAACATGGCTTACGTC
>CM060336.1:49298749-49308749 GCA_030674155.1 Stramonita haemastoma
TTATATCATCTATTTTCAAAGTGGTCACAGGAGATGATAAAACACATGGAAATCTCCATATGGTAAGTTGTATTCTATGCTACGCTTTGCAAACAAAATATGTATGATTTTGCAACCAACTTCCTCCACTTCTCGCGGTTATCAGCTTTCCACAGAGTGTCATTCCACTCAAGGCCAGTCCTCTCCCTGATGTTGTCATCGTTTTCTCTGTCTGCCTCTTCGTCTCCCTCCTTGCACTGTTCATTGTAGGACAGTTCAGAAGTTCATGTGATATGCCCGTACCATTTCAGTTTGTGCCTTTACACTGAAGTCAGGAGCTCTTCATATGGTCTGAAGAGAATTAAGTCACTGGCAGGTCTGCACTAGGTTAACCTGGGAGATCGTAAAAAATCCCCACCCTTAGTTTACCAGATACCACCGAGATTCGAACCCACGACTTTATGGACGCGTAGGATTGAAGTCGAAGTGTCTTAACCACTCAGCTATAGTGTTCGTCTAGTTGGAGAGTGAGGTGACAGAAACCTCAGCTTCTCAAGGGTCCAGTATCTTAAAGGAGTCGTCCACCCCACCCCACCCCCAGCCTTCGCTGCTTTACCTTCCCTGACCCTAAAGAGGGCAGGTACCATTTACAGTTGGAAAGTGTTGTGTGGGTTCTTTGGGAATAAGCCACACTGCATGCAACTGAAGAGACTCTACATCAATGCAGGACCTTAACTTTCATGGCCTCATGGAAGCTTCATGATTATTAAGTAATGAATCCCCGTAGACCACTGGTTTTTGTTATGTCATACTCAGAGCCGTGATTTTATAGTATAATTATGGCGCAGTTTGAATTTTCAAGCAGGGGAGTTTAAGGACTGAACGTCACAAGAAAACTGCATAGTACTTAAAAAGAGAATGGCAGAAAAGAAGGAAAAGAGGAGGGACAGAAGCAGATATGAAAAAAGTAAAAGA
Source organism: Stramonita haemastoma (assembly GCA_030674155.1). Classification (NCBI taxonomy): domain Eukaryota; kingdom Metazoa; phylum Mollusca; class Gastropoda; order Neogastropoda; family Muricidae; genus Stramonita; species Stramonita haemastoma. Next base: position 49,299,704 of record CM060336.1, read on the forward strand.
AAGTATAAAAAGAAACGAAACAATCCTACAAAGAAACATACAATCAAATCAAAAGTCATACTTATCAAAGGGGGTGGGATGGCTCAGTGGTCAGAGGACTCGTTTTTCCTCAAGCCAAGGTTAAGCAGCATCGAGCGTGGTTACCAATTGGACAGGTGACCGTTTGCGCGCCTTGGCTTCAGTACAATCCCCCAGTTCACACAGCTGTAAATGGGTACCAGCTTCTTTAGGGTTAGAGAAGGTAAAGCAGCGAGGGAGAGGAGATGAGCGCCGTTCTCAATATGCTGGCCCCTGGAGAAGCTGAGGTCTCAGATGCCTCGCTCCCCTACGACCACATAGGTTATGGGACACCTTCACCTTTTTCCTTTCAACCAATCGAAAACAAAAGTAGCCAAGCAATCAAAACACCAACAAAGCAACAGCAGTAACAACAGCAGCAGCAGCAGTAACAACAACAACAACAATACCATAACTTTGAGAAACAGAGTACAAAACAAGTTTTTGATAAATCAGATCAGACATAGACACTTTGGACAAAGCAAGTAATTATTGAGAAAAAGACAATCATAATCCTGATTCTGATTCTTTTTTTTCTTTTCTTTTTTTTACAGAAAAAGAGCCTGAGCGAATGGCTGGATTGTTTCCCTTTTATGTGTGTCCAAGACATGAAGGAGAAAGCGTGGTAATTATATCAGATTGATGTTGCTGAATTTTCAAATGGGCTGTCTCTGTAGCCGATGTATTATGTCTGTCCGTCCTATTTCTCTGTCTTCTTTCTTTATTTCTTTCTTCTTTCTTTCTTTCTTTCTTTCTTTTCTTTCTTTTCTTTCTTCTTTCTTTCTTTTCTTTCTTTCTTTTCCTTTCTTCTTTCTTTCTTTCTTTCTTTCTTCTTTCTTTTCTTTTTTTTGTTTGTTTCTTTCTTTCTTTTTCTTTCTTTCTTTCTTTTCTTTTCTTTCTTTCTTTCTTTCTTTCTTTCTTTCTTTCTTTCTTTCTTTCTTTCTTTCTTTCTTTCTTCTCTTCTTCTTCCTCTGTCTTTCTGTCTGTCTCTCTGTATGTCTGTCTTCTCTCTTATCTCCCCCTCTCCTCATTTCTCTATCTCTGTCCCTCTTTCCCTCCCTCCCCCCCCCCCCCTCTCTCTCTCTCTCTCTCTCCTCTCTCTCTCTCTCTCTCTCTCTCTCTCCTCTCTCTCTCCTTCCCTCCCTCTCTCTCCCACAGCAGCAACAGCAGCAGGAGAATGTTCCAGAAGATGTCATCTGGCCTGTGTGCTCGCTCCACCCCCACCCACCCCCTTCTCCCCAACCCAACCCCAAGGGTAAAGGACGAGGTGTAGAAATCACTTCCCACTAATGAGGGAGGCTGGGAGGAGATGTGATAAGCAGCCTGAGGTGACAGACACTGTCTGGCCGGCTGTCTGCCTCCTGCATGCTGAAAGTACACACACACAACAGGAGCTGGCTGTTTTCACCTCTTCTGAATCTCCATCATGTTTGTTTTTGCTTGGTTTTTTTTTGCTGAAAGTATTGGCCTTGTAAATAAGTAAGCTGTAAGTTTCTTCTTTTCCACCTTTTTTCCTCTACGTGTATTTTTTTTATACACGAACTGACCACGTGGACAAAGTCACAGAACTTTTAATAAAATAGTTCTGAAACTATGGAAGACAAGTTTCAATTTTGGGAGCAGTTTATCAATAAAGAAATAGGATTGTTTGGGTTTGGTTTATTTGTTATTGTTGAAATTTTTTGGTTTGTTTGTTTGCTTTTGTTTTTGTTGTTGTTGGGTTGTTGTTGTTTTTTACAATATTCCAAGTCAAGTAGTTAGTAGCTAGTGTTTTACATTTTGGGATACGTAAATGTAAATGTCTAATTGTGCATGTTCAAGATTTTTTGTAAGTTCAACCAGCTGTAAATGGATACCTGCCCTCTTTAGGGTCAGGGAAAGCAAAGCAGCCAGGGAGAGGAGATGGGCACCGCCCTCAATATGCTGGTCTCTGACATCTTGTCCTCCAATGACCTCATAGATTATGAGAACACCTTTCCTTATGTTATCATAGCATCTCAGCTTAACCTTCATCTTTACATATCCTGTATCTAGTAAGCCATTGGGGCACAGCTAAAGATTTGCAACCAACTTCCTGCTGTTTTGTCGGAGTGGTTGCTTTCAGATGCTATTTTTTTACCAACAGATTTTGACAAGAAATCAGCCAACAAAAAGTTAATGATTGAAAAAGAAAACAGCAACAAAGGAAAACAACTGAAGCAGCATTGGTGCTACACAGCTCTCTGCATGTGACCACAACAAAGCCATTTGATTTTAGCCTTTAAGGATGCATTTACTTCCCTTCAATCTTTTGCCTCTTCACTGTAAAGACCGTTTTCGCATAAGTAACAAATCATCAATTCCAGAACGCAGATATAAAAGTATGAAATTATTGTCTTCTTCTGATGCATGTATAATTAAAAAAAAAGAAATGTTTAAACCCTATATGTGAAATCCAATCCTTGTACTGTGGAAAAAGAGGAGCGTGTAATTGCTTTTTTTCTTTACTTGTCGCCTCTTCTCTGGCAAGACAAGACAAAAGTGGTGAAAGCTTTAAAGGAACAGGGTGAAGACGAGTGTAATCCCACGCTCTCCAGCGTGCAAGAGGCAGACAGACATCAGGCCAGACAGTGTCTGTCACCTCAGGCCGCTTGATCACATCTTCCTCCAACCTGACTCATTAGTGGGAAGTGACTTCTACTCCTTGTTTTCTCCGGGGTTACATGTATGCTGCTACTGTCTGAGAGAGAAAGAAGGAGAGAGAAGATGTGGAGAGAGAGAGGAGGAAGAGAGGGAGGCAGAGAGAGAGAGAGAGAGAGAGAGAGAGAGAGAGAGAACTCGAACTCGAACTCGAACTCGAATGTTTTATTGAGGAAATATGGATAAGCCAGAGGCTTCTTTACACCAGGTCCTCATAAAAAAAAAAAAAAAACACCCACCCACAAACAAACCAAAAACAACAAACCCACTGGCAAACAATCATAAAGAATTATATAACATATAAATATAGCAAAGCAAAAGATAAGCTTAATTACTTAGTTATTTATATAACCAACTATCCAACTACACTCACAATACAGGCACAAGCAAAATCTCAATATACGCTATTTCAAGTCACAACCCTTACTAATAGTCTTATCCAACATGACACTCTAGATTACAAATTCAAATTATTCTACGGTAACAAGACACAACACATCCGTACTCTATTTCAATGACACTAAGCGAGAAACTAAGCTCAAAACAAACAGATTCCCCCCCCCCCCCCCTCTCTCTCTCTCTCTCTCTCTCTCTCTCTCTCTCTCTCTTCTCTCTCTCTCTCTCTCTCTCTCTCTCTCTCTCTCTCTCTCTCTCTCTCTCTCTCTCTCTCTCTCTCTCTCTCTCTCCTCTCTCTCTCTCTCTCTCTCTCTCTCCTCTCCTCCTCCTCTCCCTCTCTCCTCCCCCTGTCCTGCCTCCTCCTCTCCCTCTCTCTCTCTCAACACCCCCCTCCACACACACAATTAAATCACACTCATAAAATTATACAATTTATATGACAGCCTATAGGATTTAACATACCATCTAAGACGACATTCTAATCATAAATCCAAATCATTTTACTCTGACAGAACAACACGTAGCCTATACACCATTTAATAACATTAAGGAATGAAAAAAAGAACAGAAAAAAAGAGTTCTAAATAATTGAAATTTAAATGCACACACACACGCGCGCGCGCACGCGCACACACACACACACACACACACACACACACACACACACACACACACACACAATTACATAAATATACAATTGAATAAAGAAAAAATCCAATACCTTATCTATGCAATACAATAATTCTACACACATTATACATTATACAGTATACATTATACATCAACCCTTCAATATCAATGATATAATAGCAAAAAAGTGGGAATACAAAAAATCAAAATGTCACACACACACACACACACACACACACACACACACACTCACACACACTCACACACACACACACACACACACACACACACACACACACACACACACACACACACACACACACACACACACACACACACACACACACACACAATATCAAAGCACAGTAAAGGCCAGACAATGGAAAATACAACCGGCAATGAACAGAATAAGTAAGTATATGTTTTGGTCTTTACAAAGACAAGATCATATTTCATTCAGAACATTTCAAATAAATATTTATGATAAGCTTTTTTGAATGAAGATAGACTAGATTTCTGTTTTATTTTATCTGGAATTTCACCCCATTCTTTGCTACCTGAATAGATGAGGGATGACTTAAAGAGATCAGTTCTTGGACGGGGTATACAAATAGTACTCTTGCCCCGAATATTCCTTATCGAAAATCTTTTAGAAAGATATTCAGGAGCAAGATTATTTATAATTTTGTACATAAAAACACCTTTGTTAAAGCGACATCGTAAGTTGAAAGGAAAAATGTTAAGTTCTTTATAATCTATATCTTGCAAAGATGTTGATTTAAGGAGTACAATTTTTAATGAACGTCTATATAAACTCTCTAGTCGCTTAAGGCAATTTTTACTAGCTAAGTCCCAACAGGTAGAGGCATAATCTATATCTGGTTGTATGTAAGCATGAAAAAATAACTTCCGAGTATGTTGATCTAGCAAATGTTTTATTCTATTTAACTGCAATGCCCTTCTCTTCAAAAAAAACAGAACAGGTTTAAACGTGTGCACAAGATGTTCTGTGTGTGTGTGCATAGATAGATAGATAGATAGACAGACAGACAGACAGATAGGTGGATAGATAGATAGACAGGCAGGCAAGAGAGAAGAGAGAGAGAGAGAGAGAGAGAGAGAGAGAGAGAGAGAGAGAGAGAGAGAGAGAGAGAGAGAGAGAGAGAGAGAGAGAGAGAGAGAGAGAGGAGAGAGAGAGAGGTAGGATGGAGAGAGAGGAGGGAGAGAGGGAGGGAGGAATCATAAAGGGAGGGATAGTCTGTTTCAGGTTTGGCATGTTGGAATCACCAAGTGCAGAGTACTTTAATATTTTATGTAAGATTTGCCAAGAAATCTATTAGTTAATGATTGTCTGAATGCTGAGGGCAAAGCATTAGAGATGGAGGGGGGAGAGTCTGAAATCAATCTGCAGGAGAGAGAGAGAGAGAGAGAGAGAGAGAGAGAGAGAGAGAGAGAGAGAGAGAGAGAGAGAGAGAGAGAGAGAGAGAGAGAGAGAGAGAGAGAGAGAGAGAGAAGAGTTTGATTTATTCTTTTATATCGAGGATAATGGGATAAGCACTCTTGTGCTTTTTTTACACCCAGTCCACGTGTGTATGCCGTTTTGTAAATGTCATCTGTTCCCACGGGCACACGATGGCCTACTCTTACGAAAAGTGGAACAGGATTTAACGTGTGCGCAAGATGTTCTGCGTGTGTTTGCACACGGGGCCTCGGTTTAAAGTCTCATCCGAAAGGCTTTTGGGGAGAGTGGAGAGAGAGAGAGAAATTATTTCATGAAACACTTCTTGTTGCATATAGACTTGCATTGCTATTTTGTCTGTACCCTGAACACTTAGTCTTAAGAACATCACTAAATTTTCTCACAATTTACAATTAGCTCTTTTTTTAGGACTGTGCAATGCTAAGTATTAGTTTTTGGTGTTTTTTTTTATCCAGTGGTAAGTTCTTAAGTGCGACAATACATCTTTTGTTGTTTTTACTGCTGCTGCTGCTGCTGCTGAAAATGATAATTATCATGTTTTCAACTGATGCCACTGTAATTGATGATGATGATGATGATGATGATGATGTGCTGACGATGCTCTTTCTATAACACGGTAAAGTTTAACAAAAACAATAAGGGTCAGTAAGTTTATGAAACTAAAACCAAAACAAAGATACTAATATAAATAACAACTATAACAGTGGCAACAATATACGTAAAAAGGAATAAAGCATGTTTTGTACTCTTGAACTTTCTGTTTATGACCAAGACAATGCCATTTACTATTTTAGGATTTACATATCCAGACATTCAAATATCAACTGGTACAACCATGCCACAGTTTCCAACTTAGACTGTTTCCATTTAAAGCAAAACAAAAAAAAAATCTCAGAATTTAGAAAAAGAAAAAAATGTAACTTTCACACAACAAAAGTTTCTCCCATTCTTCTGGAAAAGAAGTGTGTAATCGCTTTTTTACTGCCACCTCATTTTAGCCAAGGGACGACAAATGTGATAAGAATTGTGAGGAAGAGGTGGAGACAACTCTTGCTCTGTGCTCTCTAGCGTGCAAGAGGCAGACGTCAGGCCAGACAGTGTCTGTCACCTCAGGCCGCTTGATCACATCTGCTTTCACCTGACTTGTCAGTGGGAAGTGACTTGGACACCTGGCCGTCTGCACAGTGCTGCACGTGCAGAGACTGCCTGACACCTTTTGCAACATGCCCTGTGTGTGTATGTGTGTGTGTGTGTGTGTGTGTGTGTGTGTGTGTGTGTGTGTGTGTGTGTGTGTGTTGTATGTGTGTGTGTCTTTTTATTTATTCATTTTATCTAATCCCTTTTTATGTATTCTGGGGTTGTTGTTGTTGATTTAGGATAAATAAATAAGAACTTATGTGTTGGGGTTTTGTTTTACATCCAGTCCTTGTGTATATGCAGTTCTGTAAACTTTGTCATCTATTTCCACTAGCAGACAATGCCCTTCTCTTAAAAAAAACAGAACAGGTTTAAACGTGTGCACAAGATGTTCTCTGTGTGTGTGCATAGATAGATAGATAGACAGACAGACAGACAGACAGACAGACAGACAGATAGGTGGATAGATAGATAGACAGGCAGACAGACAAACAGACAGACAGACAGATAGATAGATAGATAGACAGACAAACAGACAGACAGACAGATAGATAGATAGATAGATAGATAGATAGATAGATAGACAGACAGACAGACAGACAGACAGACAGACAGACAGACAGACAGACAGACAGACAGACAGATAGATAGATAGATAGATAGATAGATAGATAGATAGATAGATAGATAGATAGATAGATAGATAGATATGTTTGAGTGTGTGTGTGTGTGTGTGTGTGTGTGTGTGTGTGTGTGTGTGTGTGTGTCTGTGTGTGACATACACCCATGCTCATGTGCATACGTGTGTGTGTGTATGTATGTATGTATGTATGTATGTATGTATGTATGTATGTATGTATGTATGTATGTATGTATGTATGTATGTATGTATGTATGTATGTATGTATGTATATATATATATATATATATATATATATGTGTATGCATGTATGTGTGTGTGTATGCATGTATGTGTGTGTGTGTGTTAGGGACAGACAGACAGACAGACAAACAGACGGACAGAAATCTGGACAGAGGTCACTATGTGCAGAGCACTTTAATCATACCTCAGCCAAAACTGCCAAAGTGTCTACTTAGCTAATGCTTGTCAGGCTGAATGGTTGAATGCACCTGAGAGGGCAAGTGAGAGGAGAAAGGGAGGTGGTGTGTGCATGCATGCATACATCCATCCATACATACATACAGACATGTATACATACATACATACATACATACATACATACATACATACATACATACATACATACATACATACATACATACATACATACATACATACATACATACAAACGAATCACCTCCTTCCATTCAACTGATAATGAGATGCTTTTCGGGTATTAGCTTTTCAACATCAGATAAGATGTGGTACTAGTGGTGACAAGACAGTTGTCCACCAGCTTTAATTGGTAGCTAGAAAGACATTAGTGAATTCATCGATTTTGCTTTTGAAACTCCAAGCTTTTTGCAATTTATTTAGTATCAAGATATGTGCTGGAAAAAGGGAAAAAAAGTTGTGTACTGCACAATAGCAGTATGCTACACATGACGGGATATCTCAGTGGTCAGATCACTCACTCTTCCCAAACTAATATTAAGCAGCATTGAGAGTAAGTACTGCTTGTGTGGGTGATTGTTTCTGCACCCTGGCTTCAGCACAGTCACCCACTTTACCAGGTTTTACATAGGTACCTGCTCTCTTTAAGGACAGGGAAGGTAAAGCAGCAGTGGAGAGGAGATGGGCACTGCCCTCAATATGCCGGACCCTGGAGAAGCTGAGGTCTCTGACACCTCTGAGGTTTCTGGCACCTTGCTCACGAACAACAGTGTAGGTTATGGAACACCTTTACTTTTGCCTTACATCTGACATATTGAACACATTGCCAGTAATGACAGTGCGTTTATATGTCCTCTCAGATATTATAGCCTCAATTGCAGGAGAAAAAATAAAACAGAAAAAAGGAAAAAGTTGCCCCTGAAACATGTGGTTAAAAAAATTCAGGAAGAAATATACATATAGACCAAAAGAAATGTCTGGAAATAGGTGATACATAACTACGCTTACAACAGGAGAAGCATTCCATTTCATGCAGAGAAATCTTCGATTATTACATTTACAAATCAATAAAACAAAACACGATGCCACAAGCTTTTGTCCTGTGTTCTCCACCAGCCTGCAAGAGGCAGACAGACATCAGGCCAGACAGTGTCTGTCACCTCAGGCCGCTTGATCACATCTTCCTCCAACCTGACTCATTAGTGGGAAGTGACTTTCGCACCTTGCTTGCTCTCCCCAAGGACACATAGACAGACAGACACCCAGACACAAAGACAGACAGACTATCTGCTTGAGCCCCCATGCTGCAGTTGAGAGATGGTGGAGTACGGGGATGGGAGGAGGAGGGGGGATGGCAAGAGGTGGGGGGCAAGAAAGGTCGGGAGGAGATAGATGCAGATGATGCTGAGATGTATTAAAACCACCAGAGGCGTTTTACTTTTGTTTTGCCTTTGTTTCTGTCTACAAGTTATTAGTGTTAGTGTCTGTCTTTCTGTCTGTCTGTCTGCCCATCTGTGTGTTTGTCTGTCTATCTCAATATCTATGTCTCTCTGTCTGTATGTCTCTGTTTCTCTGACTCTGTCTCTCTGTCT
>CM060336.1:49313749-49315332 GCA_030674155.1 Stramonita haemastoma
AGTGTGCATATCTATCTGAAGTAAGAAAAAAAGCTTTTTTTTCGAAAAGATGCCATTAATATATTTTTTAAATGACAGTCAAACCAAACATCTGTGCCCTGATAATGTTAGTGACAGACAAAGGGCTCAACGCTGGTGATATTTTTAAAAAAAGCCTCAACTTTTTTTTAATCATTTAACTGCAAATAATGACCATAAACATACACTATAACAAAAACAAAAAGCCTTGAAAATAAACTGAGACGTGACAATCCAACAGTGTTAAAATAAGAAAAAGAAATGCTGCAGCCCTTAGAGTTTATCAAAAAGACCAAACGAGGAACATTTACCAAACTTAGTGGAATTTGCGAAGAGTGTGCGAAATTTAAGATATTGGAAATTGATCTTATCTGGTACGATAGTCTAAGCTGGTTCAAGTAAAAAAAAAAGTTTAAATTTTGAGAAATAAACTGAAAGAAAATTATGTACAAAATGTATGTAAGAGAATGACACTCTGCGGTATCAGCCTTCTTACAATCAGAAGAACAATAATCATTGTAAGTTTCAGAATTCTGTAGATGTAACTAAACCCCAGTCGAGTTGCATCTGCATATCCTGCTGAAACTGTAGAGGTAATGAAGAAATATGAAGGCAAATTTCAGTTTCAAAAGTTAAACTTTTTAAACACAGATTTCATGACAAAATAAAAGCTACAACTTTTATGCATACATAATTCATTAAAAAATGGATTTTCGTTCAAAGTTCATGAAAGATTGACTTCAAAGTTTAAAACACCCATATAACAAAAATATCACGGTACAAGTACAAGTAGAAAAAAAATAAATAAAAAGTTGTGTTCTGTTGAAGTATGATAACCAAAAGGTCGTGCACACACACACACACACACACACACACACACACACACACACCACACACACACACACACACACACACACACACACACACACACACACACACACACACACGCACGCACGCACGCACGCACGCACGCACGCACGCACGCACACATACATACACACGTCTAGAAAATTGTTCCCATCTCATTCAAAGTTACTCTTTACAGAGCAACAGACCAAAAGTGATGGTCTAGACATTGCACTTGCACTTGTACTTAAACAGTAAAAAAATTGAAGTCCTGTGTGTGACATCCATTTCATCTAAGGTAATAAGAGAGATTTCTGTTACTTTAAAACAAGAGTAATTGTGACGCTCCATCACATAATAAGTCGGAGTTCACCAGAGGTCAATTTTTAGTTATTGACATGCTATTAATGTACAAAAAAGTGGCTATCAAATACAAAAAACAGATTGAAAATAGGACATATCTGTGTAACATTATTACAAATTGAAATGATCGACTGCAGGACGCGACAAAATAGAAACGGGCAAGTTTATTTTCGTAACAGGTTGTCAGAATGAGGGCTTGGGTATTTTCAAAACACATTTAAAAGTAAAAGGAATAATAATTATGCCTTGAATATTTCGTTATAAGGTAGATAAACGGATATTGTTTAATAATCAATCAAAATCTCAAAATTGACAACTTGACCCCCAAATGCCTTTAAAGGCTCCTAGCGCAAAAT
>CM060336.1:49315432-49317932 GCA_030674155.1 Stramonita haemastoma
TAAGTCAAGAGTAGAACTAGAAGGAATACAAGGTAGGGTGAAAGGTGAGATAGATGAAAGTATTTGCTCTCTCTGTCTTTCTGTCTCTCTGTCTATTTTTCTCTGTCTTTCTTTCTCTGTCTCTCTTTCTCTGTCTCTGTCTCTGTCTGTCTGTCCTGTCTCTGTCTCTGTCTCTGTCTCTGTCTCTGTCTCTCTCTCTCTCTCTCTCTTCTCTCTCTCTCTCTCTCTCTCTCTCTCTTCTCTCTCTCTTTTATCTTTTCTCTTCTTCTCTTCTCTTCTCTTCTCTTCTCTTCTCTTCTCTTCTCTTCTCTCTGTGTTTTATCTTGTGTCAAAAAGACATTATGGAACCCAAAGTGTTTGTTTTGTAACTTTGTTTCTCCTTTTTTTCCCCCACCCTTTTCTCATTTCCCCTCTTTTCTAATTTTGTTTTTAAACGATTAAATCTTTCTTCTTTTCTTTTTTAAAGTACACTCATTGTACAATGCTGTGTTTTCTTTCCTTTTTTTGTTTTTCATGACTATCTTCTCTGTCTTTGTTTTCCTAGTGTCTCTTCTTCCCAACCTAATTTCGTTTTCTTTTCTGTTCTTATTTTCTTTCCAAACTTTAAATGGAGTTCTCTACCTCCCCCTGGCATACTTGTTTTACTTTGTTTTTTAGTGGATTGGCTCTTGTTTCTTCCCAAACATACTTCTTTTCTTTTGTTTAGGGGGCTTTATATCTGCAGCCTGCCATTTTCTTCCCATGATTTGATGTTGATGCCTCTGTTGTTTTGTTGTTTTGTTCTTTTTCTGAGGAGTGGAACAGTTTCTGTGTTGATGGTGTCGCTTGTTTGGAGGCCAAAGTGCTCTACTGTTTGCTGTTAACGAGGTTTGGAATGGAACACAGCGAAGGCCGCGTCTTTGGATGATTTCAGCAGTGTTGAAGAACTGTTCCTTGTCTAAACTGGTAGTGTTGTTGTTGTTGATGAGCAGAGTGATATTAATGATGAGGATGAGGATGGTAATGATAGTGATTAGGATGGTTTTTGTTGTTGTTATTGTTGTCGTTGTCACTTCTGTTGTTGTTGTTTTTTATAGTGTTTTTGTGATTGTTGTTGCTGTTGTTTGTTTTGATATGACTGTTCCGATATTTTTTGTGATTTTTTTTCTGGTCTTCTTCGTTGTTCTTCTTTCTTTCTTTCTTTCTTTCTTTCTTTCTTTCTTTCTTTCTTTCTTTCTTTCTTTTCTTTCTTTCTTTCTTTTTTTTTTTTTTTTCTTTCTTTCTTTCTTTCTTACTTACTTTTTTTTCTCTTTTCTCTCTTTCGTTTTCTCTCTTTTTCTCATTGTCTCCTTTACTTTTTTTTTCTTTCTTTCTTTTTCTCACTTCAAGTGTTGGTTGTGTTTTTTTTAGTTACCTGGGTTTTTGTAGTTATTCGTTGATTTCTTGTTCGTTTATTCATATGTTGGGTTGGTTAGCTGGCTAGCCTTTGTTGGTTGATATAATTATTGTACTACTTTTTTTTCTGTGCTTGTTCGCTGGTTGTTGTTGGTGGTGATTGACGTTGTTATCGGTGTGAATAATGATGATCATGATGATAACAATAACGAAGACGAAGTCGACTTCAAGACATTGCCGAACAGTTGTGCGCTCTGGTTTTAGGTTTCTTTGAGCAAAAGCAATTCAGATTTTAAAAACTTTTTCTTTGTTTCAGTACCTTTCGTTTAAAAAAAAAGAAAACATAACGAGAAACTGACCCATGTCTTTCGTACCTATGGCAGAACAAGCAAATTTCTGAACCAGGTCTGAAGCATATCATTGCCACCCCCCACCCCCCCCCCCACCCTCCCCTGCCCACCCTTTAGCCCCACCCTTTCCCCACTCTCCACTCTGTGTCTAGATAAAGACCAAGTCCTTTTTTCTGCGATCTTTTCTTCTGAAAGACAGGAGGAACCCATTCAACCCTCTACAGGCATCTCTGTTTTCCTGCCAGAGAAAGCTCTCTTCTTCTTTTTCCTCAATGATCTCCTCTTCTTCTTCTTGAGGACACAGACCCCCAACATTCCCTTGTAGCAATCTCCTTTCCCGCTATACAAGACTCAGTAGTTCCCATTTAGGATCCATTTTCTTTCCTAGTTAAAGACAAAAAGACAATCTTCTTTTAGTGATCTCTTTTCATAGGAGAGACAGACACTTCATCCTTTTTGTTTAGTAATCTGCTTTCCTGGCCAGACATATCTTCATCCTGTTTTATAATCTCCTTCCTGGGCAGACAGAGATCTCAGTCCTGTTTTACAATCTCCTTTCCTGGCCAGACAGAGATCTTGATCCTGTTTTACAATCTCCTTTCCTGGTCAGACAGATATCCAGTTCTGTTCAGTCATCTCTTTTCCTTCCGGACATACACCCGAAATTTCTCAGAAATTTCTCTTTCCTGTCAATCAGAGACTCGGTGCTCATCTCAGTTCTTTCATGTGATCTCATTTCCTAATCATATAGAGATATCTCAATTCTTTCAAGTAAT
>CM060336.1:49345936-49355936 GCA_030674155.1 Stramonita haemastoma
AGGAGAGAGAGAGAGAGAGAGAGAGAGAGAGAGAGAGAGAGAGAGAGAGAGAGAGAGAGAGGAGAGAGAGAGAGAGAAAGAGAGAGAGAGAACACTGAACACTGAACACTGAACACTGAAATGGTTTAATGGTACCTTGGCCTTGGACCACAATACACCAGGTGAGGGGGGCAGGAGTGTGAGTGTAATGCAAAATGAAAGCATTGATAAATTTATCACTTACTATGGCAATAAAAAAATGAAAGAATGGATAAATTTCACACCTACTACACAATGAAAAATCAGAGCATGGATACACCTCCTACATATCATAGCAATGAAAAATGACAGAGAGAGAGAGAGAGAGAGAGGAGAGAGAGAGAGAGAGAGAGAGAGAGAGAGAGAGAGAGAGAGAGAGAGAGAGAGAGAGAGAGAGAGAGAGACAGACAGACAGACAGACAGACAGACAGACAGACACACAGACACACAGACACACAGACACACAGACACACAGACACACAGACACACAGACACGGAGAGACAGACACACACACAACCAGACAAACACAGACAGACAGAGGTACAGATAGCCAAAAAAGAAGATAAACGTTTGTTCAAAGGGAAGGAGAGACAGACAGACAGAGAGAGACGGAAGCGTGTGTTTGTGTTGTGTGTGCACTCTAGCATGCGCGCAACTGCGTGTATTTTATGCATGTGCGGAAGTTATGCATGTATGAATGCTTTTAGTGTTGCGTGCGTGTATACATGCATGTGTGTTTGTGTGTTTGTGTGTTTGTGTGTTGTGTGTGTGTGGTGTGTGTGTGTGTGTGTGTGTGTGTGTGTGTGTGTGTGTGTGTGTGTGTGTGTGTGTGTGTGTGTGTGTGTGGTGTGTGTGTGTGTAAAGTGCGTGTGTACGTGCATGTGTGTGTTAGTGTGTGTGTGTGTGTGCTTGTACTTGCGTGCGGGAGTGTGTGCGTATGTGCGTGCATGTGTGTGTGTGTATGAGTGTGTGTGCATGCACATTGTGCATACGTGATTGCTTTCGTTCGTGCATGCATTCACGCATGCATGAGTGCCTAATTATGAGAGGCAGTCGAATCCCTCTTCAAACGATGCAATGAAGCGCGCTGGGATTTTCTGCAACATTGCAAACCAGACAATGGCTGCCTTCTTAAAAATCCCTTCAATGAAACGCGAACCACTGCCATTGTTCGCCATTGTTCATGCAACCAGCAAACTTATTCCTCTGTCCTTTGAAACTGATTTTGTTCTCCTTCTATTGATTCTAGGGGGGGAAACAAGACTTTTCGGGGGGAAACGGTTCTTCCAAAAAATTTGATGGTGAAATCGAAATTAATAATTAGAGGCAGTCAAATAATCAGAAAGTAAAGAGGGAGGGTGTGTTGATTGTGGATGGCAAGGAGAGAGAGACAGTGGGGGAGGAGACAGTGAGAGAGAGAGAGAGAGAGATGAGAGAGAGAGAGAGAGAGAGAGAGAGAGAGAGAGAGAGAGAGGAGAGAGAGAGAGAGAGAGAGAGAGAGAGAGAGAGAGAGAGAGAGGAGAGAGAGAGAGAGAGAGAGAGAGAGAGAGAGAGAGAGAGAGAGAGGATTATTCTTTTATATCGATGATAACATAATAAGCAATCATGTGCTTTTTTCATCCGGTCCTCGTGTGTATGTAGCTTTGTAAATATTGTCATCTGTTCCCACCGGCACAGATGGCCTACTCTTACGAAAAGCGGAACAGGATTTAACGTGTGCGCAAGATGTTCTGCGTGCGTTCGCACACAGGGCCTCGGTTTAAAGTCTCATCCGAAGGACTTTTGGGGAGAGTGGAGTCAGCACTGATGTTAACTCCAGGAAGAAAATTTCCTCGACCGGACTCGAACCCGGGTCTTCAAATTGCCAGCGCAATGTTCTGACCACTAGGCTATCCGAGAGAGAGAGAGAGAGAGAGAGAGAGAGAGAGAGGGGAGAGAGAGAGAGAGAGAGAGAGAGAGAGGAGAGAGAGAGAGAGAGAGAGAGAGAGAGAGAGAGAGAGAGAAGAGAGAGAGAGAGAGAGAGAGAGAGAGAGAGAGAGAGAGAGAGAGAGAGAGAGAGAGAGAGAGAGAGAGAGGAGAGAGCAATGATATATAAATTTAGGAATTTACGAATTCAAGTCATTCGGATGAGACTATAAAGCAATGCCCGGTATACGAAGGCTTCCAGAACATCTTGCGCACATGTTAAAACCCTATTCCACCTTTCGGAAGAGCAGGCCATCGTTTGACGGTAGGGGCGGATGACAACAAAATAAAATCCAGCATGCACACAGGTGTCGTGTTTAGACACCATCCCTGAGGAAAAATTGGGGAATTGGGAGTCCCCAAGGCGATTCGAGGCTGTATATGGCAAACGTTCTGGCGGCTCCTGCGAAGGCACTGGAACCATTCGTATCGGCGACTGCATTTCCAATGGAAAATTCCAACGATGTGGGGAGGGGGTGGTCTGCTGCATGGGTAACAGCTTGCTCTCCATACTGACTTACCCGGGCTTTGCGCTCTGGAGCCTAGAGTGCAACTTCATAGTCTTCTGAGACTGACGGATGCCAACATAATTATAAAGTATGCCCTCAATATGCTGGCTCCTTGAGAAGCAGAGGTCTCTGACGCCTCGCTCCCCTACGACCACATAGGTTATGGGACACCTTTAATTTACTTTACTTTTATGTGTTTTTTTATGAGCGGTTGTGTGCGCTATAGGTTGCCAGTGTGAGGGCATTAATGTGATCGTGAATTTTATATAACTGAGTAAATATCTCTTTGTGTATGTGTGTTAGTGGGGAGGCGGGTGGTTGGTGTGTGTGTTGTGTGTGTACATGCATTGTGTGCATACATGCATGTGTGTGCATGTGTATGAATTTTTTGTAATGTGTGTGTTTGTTTGTGCGTACCTGCATACGCGTGTGTATGCCTGTATGTGTGTGTATGCGCGCGTGCATCTGTGTGTATATGTGTGTGTGTGCACATGCGGGGGTGTGTGTAAGTGTGTGTGTAAGTGTTTATGTGTATGCCTGCATATGAACATGCGCATGTGTGTTAATGTGTGTGCACGAGTACATGCATGCAGTTGTATGCATCTCTGGATCCGCTTGCGCGCTTGTGTGTGTGCGTGCGTTGTGTGTGCGCTCATACTGCGCTATATTAGCACAGATGTAGCTGTCCTACAGGCACAGGGGCCGGATTCAGCCCTCTTCCAACAGTGCAGGGAAGCAGTGTGGATTTTCTGCCACACTTCATCCCAACAATGGCCAACTTCTTTTAAAAAAGAAAAAAAATCTTTTCAGTGAAACATGCAACTACCAGCACCTTTGTTCCACACCGCTCAAGCGGCAAGTCATTCATGTGCGGCTTTAGACTGATTGGAGGTTATTATCACAATCAAAGGCCAGCTGGAAATGAGTTTTGAAAATCTCTCTCTCGTGGAATTGGAATGAGTTTGAGGTCAAACCAATCCGTTAGTAAAGAGAAGAAGTGCGGAGTTTAATGAGTGAGGGTGAATGGAAGAAAAAGGTGCGAGAAATAGTAAATGAGAATGCAAGGAAAAGTCAATATCAGGATGCTGAAAAATGTCAATAACAGGAGTTTTGCAAAAGTTCATTCCAAAGCAATAGTACAGCTTACGACTTGCAAGATCCAGTTTCTTATTTTTCCTTTCTTCTTCTTCGTTTTTTTTTCTACTATTTTTTTTGTTGCTTTGTTTGTTTTGTTTTGTTTTGGGGGCTGCATTGTTTTAGTTTAATTATTTGTTTGGATTTTTTGTGTGGTTAAATAGTTGGTTGGTTGGTTGGTTGGTTTGGTTGGTTGGTTGGTTGGTTGTTGGTTGGTTGTTGTTTTGTTTTGGGTTGTGAACCAGTTGCATGCAAGTTTGTTTTATTTGAGAATTGATTAAAATTTAGCATATTATGTGAACAATTGCAGTAGCATACATGTATTTCTTTGACAGTTCTCTCTCTCTGTCTCTCTGTCTCTCTGTGTCTCTGTCTCTGTCTGTCTTTGTCTATCTCTCTGTCAATGTTAATTGGGGGTCTAAAGGTACCACATCTGTATAGAAAGCGAATAATCTGAGTTCCATCCGGGTCCGGATTTGTTATCTTTAGGTGCCCGAAACTTCTCCCTCATCCACTAGACCGTGAGTGGTGATCTGGGTGCTAGTCTTTTGGATGATACGATAAACCGAAGGTAACGTGTGCAACACACATTTAATACACTTTAAGAATCTTTAGATAAAAGCCACTCTGATCAGGAAACAAATGCAGCTGCGGACAGGAAAAGAATAAAAGTAATGGCTGGCGCTGCACTTGTGGCGACGCGCTCTCTCCAGGAGAGCAGCCCGAATTTCAGGCAGAGAAATCTGCTGTTACTCAAATTTGAATACAATTCAATACAATTTACTCAGCGGTCAGAGCAATCGCTTTCCCCCAGCCAACAAGCAGCATCGAGTGTGGTTTACCAGTTGAATGATGACCGTTTGTGAGCCTTGGTTCAGTACAGTCCCCCAGTCCACGTAAGTGTAAATGGGTACCTCCCTCTTTATGGTCGGGGAAGGTAAAGCAGCGACGGAGAGGAGATTGTGCCGTCCTGTCCTTCTATATTGTCTTCCTCCTAGGAAGAGAGCTGAGATTCTGATTGCCTCGTTCACTACGACCCTTAGGCTTTATGATGATACCTTTTTCTTTTCTTTTACCTTTTGTACATTTTTAATACATTGATACCTTACAATCGTCAAAGGAGTGACAAAATTTCTGATTTCCAACGGTTAAACTATCATTCTTTCGCTTTTAAACGTTGTTTTGCCTGTACTGTTCTGTTGTTTGATACTCTGTGGTTTTTTTTTCTTTCTTTTCTATTTTCTTTTGTCTTTCCTCTTTAATCTTGCATTTCTTTCTTTTTCTCACTTTCTTTCTTCTTTTCTTTCTTCGCTGTTTTTGTTGTTTTTCTTTTCTTTCTTTTTTCTTCTCTTTCTTTTTTCTTCTTTATCTTCTTTTTGTCTTTCGCTCGTTGTTTTTTTTCTTTCTTTTTCTTTTTTTTTCTTTCTTTCTTTCTTTCTTTCTTTCTTTCTTTCTTTCTTTCTTTCTTTCTTTCTTTCTTCTTTCTTTCTTCTTTCTTTCTTTCTTTCTTTCTTCACAAAAATGTCTGTTAACAGTTCAAGTAGAAAGTCATTGAAGAAAATCGTTGGAAAATGCGACAAGAAACGTGATCTCTTTCCGTTAAGTTTTGTTTTTCATTGTTGCTTTTATATTCTTGTGCTTGTTTGTTTGCCCTTTTGTCTTGTTTTTGTTTTGGTTTTGATTTTCAAAACTTTTTCTTAGTTGTTTTTGTTTTACTCTTGTTTCTATTGTGTATGTTTTATTGTTACTTTGTTTATTTTCGATTATATCAGGTTTGTTAAATCTTTGAAAGAATTATTTTATGTATTTTTACGGTATGTTTGATTTTTTTCTGTTTTGTTGAAATATTTATCCACTTAAGTCACGACAGATGTGAAGTAAGAGCTAGCCTCCCTGGAAGAGAGTGCCTGCCACAAGAGCAGCGCCACCTTTTTTCCTGTCTGCGTGTGTATTTGTTTCCCTATCAGAGTTGTGTTTTTCTGCAGAATTTGGCAAGGACAATCTTGTTGCCATGGGTTCTTGTCGAGCACTAAATGGTGTTGGTGCCGGGACCTGGCTTATCGTCTCATCCGAAAGATTAGCACCAGCTATCAATCATAGTCTAGTGGATGTGGGAAGAGATTCGGGCACAAATGGGGATAAAATTTTAAACCATCATACACTAACTTTGAACCCTGACTTTTCGGTTTCTAGGCAGTTGCGTTACCTCTAGACCAGGGAATCCACATCAGAAATGTGTTGCATTGAATGTTATTCCTGAAAAGCTTGTCACTGTCCTAATAGTGATTCATTTTGAAAGCAGAAGAAAAACAGTCCTAAAATGGTCAGCGCATTCGCTTTCCCCAAGCCTAAGGTATTAAGCATGGTTACCAAATTAGATGGGTGATCGTTTGGCGCCTTGGCTTAATACAGTCCTCCAGTTCACCCAGATGTAAATGGGTCCTGCCCTCTTCAGGTCAGGAAGGTAAAGCAGCGAGGGAGAGAGATGGGCGCCGCACTCAATATCGCTGGCCCCTAGAGAAGCTGAGGTCTCTGAGCCTCGCTCCCCTACGACCACATAGATTATGGGACACCTTTACCTTTACCTTACCTTTCCCACTCCTGTCATCATACAATCATTAAACGCTGCTTTTGAAATTTGGTTTTGAACCCTTCACAAATTACTTCTGCGTGGTTCTGATCAAAGTTTCCATTGTTCTGACAATGATGCAAAAGAAATAAAATCAATACCAAGACCACAAATCATAAGACTGCTGCTTGAGCAACGTTAAACAATGGCGGCGGTAGTTCACGTTTCACTGGGGATTTTGAAGAAGGCAGGCAGGCAGCCTGGCATTGTCTGGGATGAACTGGTCCTGAAAATCACACACTGTGCTTCACTGCACCGTTTGAAGAGCGCGGGATCTGGCCCGTGTGTGCATGCATGTGTGCGCACAAAAGCAGTCACGCATGCAAATATGCACAGCATGTGGACACAAAAAGTGCAAGAGCTCAGACATGGACACAGACATACAGACACAGAAACACACAGACACAAAAAGTCCGCAGACACACACAAAAACACAGACCAAACAGAACACACAACACGATAGAGCATGCACACCACACACCACACGCCCATGTACAAACCACACACACACAACACCCCGCCGCGCGTGCATACACACACACAACACACACACAAAACAATAACACACACACATATATATATTATATATATATATATATATATATATATATATAATATATATATTAAATATATATATATAAAACATAAACTACACATACACACACAACACACACACACCACACACACACACACCCCAACACCACACACACACACAAACACACACACACACACCACCACACACACCACTACACACACACAAACACACACACACACACACACACACACACACACACACACACCCCCACACACACACACACACACGTAACCCCCCCCCCCCACACACACACACACACACACACACAACACAACACAACACACACCGTCACGCGAACTAGCATGAGTCCAATGCCTCGTCACTCTCTCTGAAACAACATCACATTAATAATTATGATAATTATTATATATTTTTTTGTTTGTTTTTTATTTTCTTTTATATCGAGGATAACGAATAACACTCATGTGCTTTTGTTTTAAATCCAGTTTCCGTGTGTATCAACTGTTGTAAATCTTGTCATCAGTTCCCATTATAAGCCGGCTGCTGACGGCAACCTGACAGACAACACAAAGGATCTATACTGAAGCTCTCCCGTTTCCTCAGGAGCCAGGGCTAACACGGCAGTAATGGGAACTGCATCCGATACCACAGACAGGAACATGATCATCATCATCCTTGGGAAACCTGATAGACACAGACAGTATTGTATGTGTGCATGTGGGCGTGTTTCTATTGATGTAGGGATAGGGTGGGTGGGTGGGTGGGGATGGATGGATGGATGGATTGATGGATGGATGAATATAGCTACCAGGTTTTAAGGTCACGTCATGGCATTGATTTATGATTGTAGACATGAAGAAAATATAAAAAAGGAGGATGGTTTTAACTTTGAAATGGCGTCATGAGACAGAGAGAGAGAGGGAGGGAGGGAGGGAGGAGACAGAGAGAGAGAGAGAGAGAGAGGAGAGAGAGAGGGAGGGGAGGAGAGAGGAGAGAGAGACAGACAGACAGAGACAAACAGACAGACAGATAGAACAGAGGGAGACAGAGACAAGACAGAGAGACAGAGAGAGAGATAGACAGAGAGAGAGACGGAGACGAGAGAGACAGACAGACACAGGAGAGCCCCTCATGTGCTTTATTACATCCAGCCCCTGTGTGTATGCAGTTTTGTGAATTTTGTCATCCGTTCCCACCGGCACACAATGGCCTACTCTTCAAAAAAGTGGAACGGGCTTAGACATACAAACATACAGGTAGTCAGGTAAGGCAGGGGGCATAGGCATCCGGAAGGCAATCCACCACTCGCCCCAAAAGTCTTCTTCGGATGATGGGATCTCTAAAATCCAAGGTCCCCTTGGTGCGAAAATCTTGGCGCATACGTTAAAACCCGTTCCACTTTTCGGAAGAATAGGCTATTGTGTGCCAGTGGGAACGGATGAGAACACTTGTAAAACTGCAGCACACGGGGGCTGGATGTAAAAAAAAAGCCCAATGAGTGGTTATTCCATTATGCTCGAAAAAAGAACACGACACAACACACACACACACACACACACAACACACACAACACACACACACACACAACACACCACACACACACACACACACACACACACACACACCACTCACCACACACACCACACACACACCACCTCTACACACTACACATCTCCAATACAAAATTTGTTGTAACCTATACGATATATTTTTAGAACGATGAAACAATCTCTGAAGCACTTATTATAAAAAAAAAAAAAAGACAGACATAAAAAACACTACACTGGATACAACCCATCACTAAGTCATTTCCAAAAAAAAAAACCTGAACTTTTTTTTTGGACCGGTGATACAGGAGACTGTTGACTCAGCCACCTTTGATTTTCCCCCGGTCAATTTTCCTACAAAGAAAATGTACCGTGTCTGATTTCTCTTGAAGGGGGTTGGGGAGAGGGGGGAGGAGAGGGGTGAACTTACAGCGAAAGCTAGCTGAAGAAAGGTAATAAGGTTCATTCGTTTTGAAGATGAACGATTCAAGGAATGCAATTTCTAGGAAGTCAATATTCTGGGTGGAACCGAACCGGTTAGGTCGGGTAGATTCTTAGGGTATGGCTAGATCGGAATTTGAGCATGTTCGTCGACATCTTTTCTGTCTGTTGGCATGTGTGTTTGTCTGTGAGTTAGTCTGTTTCTCTATCTTTTCTGTGTGTCTATGTGTCTCTGTGTCTCTCTTTTCTGTGTCTGCTCTTCTCTCTGTCTGTCTGTCTGTCTGTCTGTCTGTCTGTCTGTCTGTCTGTCTCTCTGTCCTCTGTCTCTGTCTCTGTTTTTCTCTCTCTCTCTCTCTCTCTCTCTCTCTCTCTCTCTCTCTCTCTCTCTCCTCTCTCTACACCCAACACCACACACACATCACACACACCACCCGCGCGCACGCACGCACGCACACAACACACACACACGTTCACACACGCGTGCACGTGCTCACTCAAGTACACTGACACACACAAACACAGATATGAGCGCGCGTACACACACACACACATACACACACACGCACGCACACACACAAACACACACACACACCAACACACATACACACACACACACCCAACACACACACCTACACAACACAACCCCACCCCACCCCACACCCACACACACACACACACACACACAACACACACACACACACACACACACACACACACACACACACACACACACACACACACAACACACAACGCTCCGAAGCTCTGGCACTGGCAAAAACACCATTATCACATCTATTAAACATGTATCTTCCCTACGACCAAAGCATCCCGGCTGACCATCCGACCCCATAGCAAGGAGAACAAAAGTCTTTGCAGTCCAGTCTATTACGGTGTGAATGGCGCCTTTGGCTTGGGCCTATTGTTGCTTTTTAATGGAGCCGCTACTTCGGAGACTGACTTTACATTGAAAGGATTTACTAATGGACAGGCCACAGAGAGAGAGGGGGGAAGGAGAGAGGGGAGAGAGGGGGGGATAGGTGGGAAAGAGGGAGTGGGAGAGAGAGGGAGAGGGAGGGAGGGGAGAGAGAGGGGGGAGGTGGGAGAGAGAGAGGAGAGAGAGAGAGAGAGGAAGAGAGAGAGGAGATAGAGAGAGAGAGAGGGGAGGGGGAGAGAGAGGGGGGAGAGAGGAGAGGAGAGAGA
>CM060336.1:49360936-49363036 GCA_030674155.1 Stramonita haemastoma
GTGTGTATCTGTGTGCAGGACCAACAACAGTCTATGAATCTATCTATCCCTTAGTCTGGCGACCGTGGGGGCACCCCTGAAGACTTGACAACCAGTTCCCTCCATTCCTCTCTCCGTTCTGCCTTTCTCAAAATTTGGTTGAGTTCTAGGCCTGTCCATTCGCTGATGTCCTCCCATCTCTTCTTTGGTCTGCCTCTTTTTCTTCCTCTTGGACAGTGCCTTGCAGTATTGTTTTTGCAAGCCCTTGTGATCTTGTGACATGCCCGTAAATAGAGTGAATAAAAACAACGACAAAAAAAATATCTCTACATTAACAACACACCACAAAAAACACCCACCCACCCACCTAAACTTATTCGTGCTAAAAGCGCTATCATGGCGTGAGGCGAGCGTGTCTTTAATATTCCATTCAGCCCAGCTGTGGCCCATTCTGCCAGAGATTCAAATGGCGAAGGACGTGTGCCCATTTCTCCCGGGATCGGCGCTAATCGGATCAATTACCCAGCTTTGCCGCCACATGCTAAAATTGTCGCCGGCTTCCGCGCGAGCTTAATGCAATATGAGTCTGCACATGCATGCCAATGCACACAGAGAAGGTGATGGGCTATATAGAGTGCGCGTGCACGCACGCACGCACGCATGCACTTGTAGGTCTATGTGTGAGAGAGAAACATGCACATGCCAGCAACTGCGCGCACATGTTTGTGTGTGTGTGTGTGTGTGTGCGCGCGTACGCAAACGCGCACACACGTCTGCACACCCGCACGCACGCACACACACGCCAACACACGCACGCACGCACGCACGCACACACACACACACATCTTGCGCACACGTTAAATCCTGTTCCGCTTTTCGTAAGAGTAGGCCATCGTGTGCCGGTGGGAACAGATGACAGTATTTACAAAACTGCATACACACGGGGACCGGATGAAAAAAAGCACATGATTGCTTATTCTGTTATCCTCGATATAAAAGAATAAATAAATAAATAAAACACACACACACACACACACACACACACACACAGACAGACAGACAGACACACACACACACACACACACACACACACACACACACACACACACACACACACACACACACACACACACACACACACAGCCAACGAACGCAACCGTCTATAAAGCCAGAAATCGTGGGTTCGATTCCCTTTCAAACCCATTTTCCCCCATCTACTCCACCTTCAGTGGTGGTCAGGATTCCAGTCTTTCAGATGAAACAATAAACCCGAAGTCCGGTGATAACACGCATTTAGTACACATAAAGAACCCACGGCATCAAGAGAGTTGTCTCTGGCAAAATTCTGTCGAAAAAAGCCACTCTCATAGAGAAACAAATGCATATACAAGCAGAAAACGAAAAAGTTTAGTAATGGGTGGTGCTGCGCTTGTGGCGACGTGAACGCGCTGTCCGGATCCGATCCTCCAGGGAGAGCAGTCTGAATTTCGCGCAGAGAAATCTGTGATAGTAAAGTGATATACAGTCTAACAGAAGTGTATGGGATTTTTTTCAAAATAACATCAAAAAACGATACAAAGCAAGCAACAGTCGGGTACAATGTCAATGCGTCCGCAGTACCATTGCGTCCCAATACCATTGCGTCCCAATACCATTGCGTCCCCAATTACCATTGCGTCCCAATACCATTGCGTCCCAGTACAATTCGTGCAATTGCGTCCTCGTACCAATTTTGTTGGGACGCAATGGTACGGGATGCAATGGGATTGCTTAATGGAGACGCATTGAGACGGATTTTTTGGGACGCAATGGTACTGGAACATATTGGCATGACCCCGACAGTCAACATCTCAGTAGTTTCTGTATTCAATGTTCCCACCCTGCATCATTTAGAGTCTAAACTACATGGAGTCTGTACAAAGCAACAATGAAGCCTGCAAACAATGGAGGTATCGCTTTCACTTATAGCCGGATCGATTTCAGTGGGCAGGGTGACGTTAGACAGGATGACGTTAGACAGGATGACGTTGGACAGTTGAAGGTTGTTACTGTTTTCTGTCAGTGAAAGGACTTTCCCTGCCATGATATTTTTTGGCCGTTTTGCTTTGTATAGATAACGAA
>CM060336.1:49363136-49378136 GCA_030674155.1 Stramonita haemastoma
CACCCCCAAAAACCCCAAACCCCACACACACCACACACACACACACCCCACACACACACACCCCACACACCCCCCAATCACAATCACACACAAAAACACACCAAACACAACACACAAAACACCAAAACACACCACACCCACACACACACACACAAACTCAAAAAACCTTTTTTTAAACCCTCCATCTCTTTTTCCCTTTCACACCCCTTCCCCATTTCCTCCCCCCTCCCCCCCCCAATTTAACCCCACCACCCACCCCCCCCTACCTACCCCACCACCCCACCACACCAACCCCCCCTACCCCCACCCCCCCCACCCACATTGAAAAATATTGTCCTTGTTCTTCCCCCCCAAAAAACCTTTTTTTTTCTCCTTTTTTTTTATTTTTTGTTCTTTCTTTCTCTTTTTTTTCACTTTTTATAATCTTTCCCGAACAGTCAGTCGCTAAATTGGCTTTTTGGGGCTTTGTTTTCCCCGGGCCCACCGGAGGCCGGGTTTTTAAAATTCCCGGAGTTAATGACAAAACACGGGCTTTTTACCCGTTTTACCCGGGGGAGAGACAGACTCTTTGTGCTAGGCTTTGGCTATTTCGATGTCTCGAAAACCCCCCCCGCGCGCTTGTTGTGCTTGTGTGTGTGCGTGCCGGTTTCGGTGGGCGGGGGTTTCCAAAGGCAACGCGGAAAAAAATCGCCGCGGGAAAAGCGGGGGCGCCTGTTGTGTGTGCGTTTTGCCCAAACAGCCACCCGGGGTTTGGTAAACTCCGCGCTGCGAACTTTTCCTGTCTTGTACGGCACGTTTGTACACACAAAACACAAAACACACACAACACACTGCATTTGGGGGACCAGGTTTTTTTGTACCGGTGCTTTTTTGAGAGATATAGCAAACCCTTTTTGATATATTTACCCGGATTATTTCAAAAAGTAAGTTGGGGGGGGGAGAGCCAAGTGGTCGAGGGGCTCACTTTTCCAAAGCCAAGGGGTTTAAACGCATCGAGGCCGTGGTTACCAAGTGGGGTGGGTGACCCTTGGCCCTTTCCTTGGGGTTTCAAATACAGTTCACCCAGCTGTTTTAAAAGGGGGACCTAAACCCCCTTTTTGGGTCAGGGGAAGGTTTAAAACAAGCGGGGAGAGATGGGCGCCCGCCCCTCAACATGCTGGCCCCTTTGAGAAACTGAGGTCCTTTACCCCTCGTTTCCCCCCATGGAAAACCAGGTTTTGGGAAACCTTTTCCCTTTTCCCTTTTTAAAAAATTGGTGGGGGTTGGGGAGGGGGTAGGATTTGGGGAAGCCTGGGGTTTGGAGTCCATGCTGTGATCTTTAGATTTTATTTGGGGGGGGGGGGGGGTTTTTGGGGTTTGGGGGGGGGTCCCTTTTCCTGGCCCGGGCCCAAAGGTTTTACCCAAAGGTGAGATTTTGCAAAATTTACTAAAAGCGGCCCTTTTTCGACTTTGGGAATGATCTGAGACTTATGGGTTCAAAAGGTTCCGTCTCCAAAAGGGGGATCCGTCCCAAATAGGTCTTCTTTTTTTTTCCTTTGTACTTTTCTTCATTTCTTTGGCCTTTGAAATAAAAATTTTAAACGATTTTGGACTGCAGTGTTGTTTGCTTGCCACCCCCTTTTTTTGCCCCCACTATTGCACTGTCTGAGGGTTTGCAGTGGGGGTGTTTTTTTTTAGCCCCCCGCCATTTTTGCACCAAATATTTCACTGTTGAGGTTGCAGTGGGGTTTTTTTTTGCCCATGCCAAATGCTTTTTTTTGCCCCCCTTTTTTTATTTCACTCTCAGAGGCCCGCAGTTTTTCTCTGACTTTGGGCCCCCTGCTGTTTTTCCATAATTTTTTTTTGGTTTTTTTTTTTTTTTTTTAAAATTACTTTTTTCTTTCCCCGCTCCCAAACCAGAGTTCACCAATCAACATGAAAAAAATTTTTGCAAAAAAAAATAATTTTAAATTTTCAAAAAAATTTGTGTTGGTTTTTCCCAAATTTTTGCCAGTCCATATTTTAAACACCCCCTGAAAAAAAAAAAAAGTCATAGTGCGCTGAAATAACTGGGGGGGGATATTTTAACCGGAGGGTTGGTTTTTTGTGGTTTGGCCCTTTGTACCCGGCATTTCGTGGGTTTTCGTACGGAGCACCTGGGTTTCCACGTGATCGGCAGGGGAGACCCAACTTCCCCGGGTTTTGTGGCCAGGGTTTTTATTGACCGCGCTTACATTTCGGCTGCCCCCGGAAAGGCTGTGCCCTTACCCTGTCAGGGAGAGGCCGAAAAAACAGCAGCTAAAATTTAAAAAAGATAGCACATGTCGGGAAAAACCCCAGCTTTTTGCTTTTTCCCGCGGGGACCACCAAAAAAAAAAGGGTCCGCGGGGAATTCACGGCCCAAAGTGCGGGGAAGGAGTTTTAAAACCCCCCTTTTTGTCAAAGAAACGGTTTATCAGGGCGAGCGTTTAATCAAATGGTTTTAAACGAGCAATCCCAATTTAGCAAAAAACAATCCCCTTTATGGATCCGGGGGAGGAGGCTACACGTTTATGGCGCAGCGGGAAAACCCTTTTTAAATTTAACGAAGATTATCGAAAGCAAGGTTACCCCCCCCAATTTGTCACAGTTTCTGCATCACAGTTGTTTTTTTCCCAAAACATGGGATTTTTCTTTTATCTGGACCAACATTGGTTTACATCTTTTTTTTTTTTCCCCTATTCCCCCCTTTTAAAAAACTGGCATACCTGACCCATCCTACACCAACCCTACCCTTCCCTTTTTTAAGGGGCTTTTACATGCTTTTGTTTATCTTGTTTTTTGTGGCCCAGTTTTTGGCCATGTTTTCCCTGGTAAATTAAACGGGGGGAAACCCCTTCCCCCCCCCCAAAGGGGAAACCCCAAACCCCCTTTTTGGTTTTGTTGACTATCAAATGTTTTTTCCCCCTTGGGGATCCCGGGGTGGGGGTCAGAAATAAACAGCACCCCCCACAGGGGGAAAAACTGTTTTTGGAATTTTCCCTCTTTTCTACCCCTTTTTTTTTCCCCTTACTTTTTTCCTTTTTTTTCCCTGTTGTTCTGTTTTCCTGTCCCCTTTTTTGTCTATGTTTTCGTTCATGGCCCTTTTTTTTTCCCCCTTTTTTTTTCCCAAAAACCCCCTTAAAAAAAACCCCCCCCAACAAAATCTCCCCCGGTCAAAGTCGGATGGGCTGGGCCTTTGACTTGTCGGTTTTTTTTAGCTTTTTGGGGCCCCAAAAAAATTTTTGCCATATTTTTGACAGACAACAAGAGTTGTTTTTTTGGGGGCGAAAACCAACGAGGAAAGAAATACTTTCTTACCCTTTTTAATTGCTCTTGCTACCCGAATTGACTACTTTCTATTTTTTTCCCTACAAAAAATTTTGGGGACCATGCCACCCCAGAAAAGAATTTTTTTTTTTTTTTTTTTGGTACCGAAACTTGGGTAAACCCCCTCCCCAAAGTGATTGTGCCAAACCATAAAAAAAATTGAAGTGTATTTGATTTTGGGGTTTGATTTGTTTCGGGGCTTTTGTTGACTCTAATATCCGAGTTGACGATTTTTCCCCCAAAACCCCTAACTTTGCCTCTTTTTCCGGGGTGCGGCCTGTACAGCGACTTAGGGGAAGTTTTTTGTGAGGTGACGGACAAAAACCCCGCAAACCAAGCTGTACGGCCCACGAGAGGGCGGGAAAAAGGGAAAGCCATTTTTTTTTCCCCCGCACTTTTTGATGTGTAAAGGGGAAAGAGGGGAAAAAAAGAAGACTCAAGAGCTGACCATTGGTCCTCGGGAAATTTCCAAAAAAATGCGGGGAAAAAGTACGGGGTTTTTCCATGATTGAGTAAAATTTTTGGGGGGATGCTGTTTTTTTTTTTTTTTTTTTTTTTGAAAAAGGGTCACACGTCCCCTCTGTCCATTTTGGGGCCCCCCCGTTGGTTCCCCCCCCCCCCCCCCCCCCCCCCCCCCCCCCCCCCCCCCCCCCCCCCCCCCCAAACCTACATTGAGTTACCAACCAACAGTGCATGTCAGGGGGCCATACCTTTTCGCCAAAGTGGGGCCCCTTTAAGATTCATGATTTATAATTATGTTTATGAGTTTGGGGGCTCTATTTCGCCATTCTGCCGGCACCCCGACGGGGTTTGTTTTTGGGTTCAACACGCAAAAAGGGGGGTCACCTGCCAAAACCCCCCCGGGGGACGATTCCCTTTTTTTAGTCATCGGGTGGGGGGAAAAACTCCCGGCAATTGGAACAAAGGGGGGCCCCCCCACTTTCCCCAATTTTTGTTTTTGGGAAATTTTTTTTGACTTTTTAAAAAACATTTGCCCCTCTAAAGGGGCCCCCAAAAATAGGGGTTTTGAACAAAATGAAGTTTTGTTAAAAGCTTTTAACTGTTTTTAGGCTAATCTGATTTGTGCGGACGAAATTTTTCGAAAAAAATTAAAGCAATAAAATTTTTTTTGGGTTTTTGGCGTTAGGGGAGGGGTAAAGGGAAAAATTGGGGTTTTTAAAAATTGGGCGGAGTTTTTTTTGAATATTCAAGTCTTCAAAAGGTTTTAAGTTATCCTTTTGGGGGTTTTTTTTTGAAATGTTTTATATTTTGCGTATGTATCTTATAACCCCCAAATTTTTTAAAAACCCCGTTAATTTGAAACGCCTCGTTTAAAATTCAGTACATTTCCCCCAGTTACCCATTAAGGGGGGGACCTGTCCTCTTTAGGGGTGGGGAAGGGTAAAGCACCCGAGGGAGAAGAGATGGGCCCCCCCCCTATATGCTCCCCTTTTAGAGAAGCTGGGGTTTTGATGCCTCGCCCCCCCCCTTTGACCCAAAGGTTTTGGCCCCCTTTTTTACCTTTTTTCATATTTCAAATGGAAAATTGTTGTGCTGACCCTGTTTTTGTCCCTTTTAAGTTTTAAAACATGGCTTACTCTTCCTTTTAACAACAAAAATAAAATTTTTTTTTTTCCAGGGTTTTCCCTGGTAAAATTTAAAAAAACCCCAAACCTTTCAATTATTTGCCCCTTTTCCTTGGAAAAAAGCTCTAGGTTCAAAATTTGCGGATTCTGCTGGGCGCCTTTTTCCCCGGGTTAAATGAAGGTAGCAGCAGTTCGATTCCAAGGGATCCATAAAAATAAAAAAAAAAGGACCCCAAATTTCAATTTCAAAGGACAAAACTAAAATCGGAGCCTCTTGTTTTACATAAGTCATGAAATTAAAATAATTCAAATCAAACAGATGAAAAACATTTCTTTTCTTCCTTTTTTACAAATTTATCAATTTACTTTCATGTTCGCAGAATTTTTAACAGCTAAACATTTAAAAAAACTTACCCCAAAGGGGCAAGATAGCTCGTTTTTGTCCCCAATTTTAAAATTTTGGGGAAAAAGGGGGGAAACTGAAGCACCCCAAAAAACCCCGGTGAAAGAAGAAGGGGGGGCTCTTTGATTTTTGCCTAGCACGCAGAGTATGATTATCTGTCGGACTATTTCTATATCTCCTCCCGGGGGGCACAGAGGTTAAAAAATTATTTTTTCCTTTTTTCCCTTTTTAATTCTGTAGTTCGACTGTTAGGTTTTTTTTTTTTTTTGGAATGACCGGGGGCCCCCGGGGGGAAGATAAAAGGGGCCCTGACCTAAAAGAGAGAATGAATACATGGGTATTATTTTTGTGGGGGTAGTCTTTTATTTGGAAGATTTACAGGAAGGTGTTTAAAGAGGGGGGGGGGGGAAAGGGTGGATGGAGGGGGGGATTTTTTGTTGCTGGGGGGTTTTTGGGGGTATTTTTTTAAAATTTTCGTTTTTATCATCTCTTTTTAATCTTTCTCTCCTTTTCTCTCTCCCTCTCTCTCTCTCTCTCTTTTCTCTTCTCTCTCTCTCTCTCTCCCCTCTCCTCTTTTTCCCTCTCTTCTTTTTCCCCCCTCTCTCTCTTCTCTCTCTCCCCTTTTCTCTCTCTCCCCCTCCTCTCTCCCTCTCTTCTTCTCTCAACACACCACCATGACAACATACTCCACAAACGCACGCACACAAAAAAAACTCCCCACACCCCCACACCACACCCTCCCCCACCCCAAAAACCCCACACACCACACACACACACAAAACCACACACACCCCCCACACCACACACAAAAAACACACCAACACACACACACACAAAAAACAACCATCCCCAAAAAGCAAAACACCTTTTTTTGTTCCCCCAAGGGAAGAACAAGGTGCAAAAGTCATTCCCCACTAATGAGTCAGGTTGGAGGAAGATGGGATCAAGCGGGCCTGAGGTGACAGACACTGTCTGGCCTGATGTCTGTCTGCCTCTTGCAGGCTGGTGGAGAGCACAGGACCCAATCTGCCTTCACCTCTTCCTAATCTTCCTCACATTTGTTCTCTCCACTCTGGCTGCTTGTGGGTGGCCAGGTTTTTCCCTGAAAAATTTACGCTGGAGCTGTGCATATTTTACTGTATACACTGTGGACAATTCATTTATTGATGCAAACCCCCCAAAATGGACTTGGTCTGAATCTTTTGTGAGGAAAATTTGTGTCTAAGAGGTGGGAGAAAAGTTTTGTTTTTGATGCGTATATCAACCGTCTTGGAAAGAGATCGTATTAAAAATGGTCAAGTTAGATTTACAGCAAGAAAAAACATAATTAGTATGAGTAATTATTTTTGTGGACAAACTAAACAAAGCATAAAAAAGTGCCTTAAATAAAATAACCAATGAAAAATCCGTGCACATTTAAAGGTATCTTACAGGGAAAGATATGATTAAAATATTATATAAAAAAGAATCCCCCCCCCCCCCCCCCCCATGTACACAGGCCAGACTTTGATGCCGATTGTTGTCAAGAATATTACATCAGCCAACTGTTTCCACAGAACACATCTGGAAGATATTATATGCTAAATTCAAAGAAATGATTGCTTTCAGATTTGAAGTATCAATAAGAATATGGAATAGATTGAACGTAGTAGAAACAAAAATGCTATAAAAAAAAAGCAAAACTTTGTTTAACTTCTATCAGTTTTGCCTAATGACGGAAAAAAGAATGCATAAATGACACCATACAAAATACAAAAATAGAAATATGCAATGGAGTTTAGAAACAATAAAATAAAGTTCACATTTTTATATTACAATAAAAGATTATGCAATTCAAAATATACAGGCTGAAATGTATAAGTGTATATGTTTCGAATTCTAAATCTCATTCTAATACGTCTTGATAAATTCAATGTATTTAAATATGCATAGATAATTCTTTTTAATGACTGTATGTAAAAGATTATATGAAGTTTAAACATGTAAGCTTTTACATCTATACATGGATAGGCCCCACACACACACACACACACACACACACACACACACACACATACACACACACACACACACACACACACACACACACACACACACACACACACACACACACACACACACACACACACGTCAGATACAACCGCAAATAGACAAGACACAAAAAACATACAGACAAATAGACAGAATCATAAACAGAAATAAAAAAGAATATACACCAAAGAAGCACAAAAATAAGAACATTATCAACACAGAATAAAGAACGCTAACAGTGAAGAGGCAGAGAGCAAGACACAGACAACGACAGAGGCCACAGACATAGAGAAAACAGAGACCTGCGCATTGACAGCGCTGTCTGAACACACTTCTTTGAAGCTTTTGTCCCCACAGGGAAGCCATACCACCCTGGCTCCCATCAACCTAACATTGAATTGAATTCTGATCAACTGATAAATTCGCCGCAAGAAAACGGGGCTGGTTGGACTGATGGCTGGCTCTTCTGGTTTCTTTGAAAATTGAAATCCCAGCTCGATTTACAAGCAGGGCGAAACAGCCTCGTTAAAAAGCTATCGCCAGGATCTTAAACTAGAGCAGCGGGAATGGGGGTTGGGGGAGGGGGAGTAATTTCCTTCAGCAACCTGTGGTGTGTGTGTGTGTGTGTGTGTGTGTGTGTGTGTGTGTGTGTGTGTGTGTGTGTGTGTGTGTGTGTGTGTGTGTGTTGTGTGTGTTGTTGTGTGTGTGTTGTCTGTGTGTTTTTGTTGTGTGTGTGTGTGTTTTCCTTGTGCTTGTGTTTGAGTGTCTGTTTGCTTGTGTATCTGTATCCTTTCTGGGTTTGTTTCTCTCTGTTTCTGTATGCCTGTCTGTTTGTTTGTCTGTCTGTTAGTCTGTCTGTCTCCCTATGTCTCTCTGTCTCTGTCTGCCTGTGTCTGTCTGTCTTTCTGTCTGTCTCTGTCTCTGTCTCTATCTGTCTCTGTCTCTGTCTGTCTGTCTGTCTGTCTGTCTGTCTGTCTGTCTGTCTGTCTGTCTGTCTTTTCTCTCTCCTCTCTCTCTCTCCTCTCTCTCTCTCTCTCTCTCTCTCTCTCTCTCTCTCTCTCTCTCTCTCTCTCTCCTTCTCTCTCTCACTCTACCTCTTTCAATGTTTTAATGTTCATAATAATGAATATTTGTTAGGTTGCTTCCCCCTTTCCTTCATGATCAAAAGGGAAGGTGGTAGGATGGTTAAGATGTTCACCTGCCTAACAAGTGAACCTTGAGGTTCTGGGTTCAATTCTCAGCCTTGCTGTCTCTATACATTGAAACCAGAAAATCGAACAGAATGTCGAAACTCTTCGGATGAGACCATAAACCAAGGCGCTGTGTGCAAATGCACGCAGAACATCTCGCGTGCACGTTAAAAACCCCTACCACCTTTCAGAAGAGTAGGCTACTTTGTGCCAGTAAGAAGATATGTCAGAATTCTCAAAACTTCATGCACACAGGTGTTGTGTCTAGATACCATTCCCGAAGTCAAAATCTGACTATCTGGGTGGTGGGATGGTGGCATACGCAAGAATCTCTCCACTGGAACACTTTGGAGCTCTAAAAGAGGAACGAAAAGAAACTGTTGATCTATGTGTCTTTTTGATGTAATGTTATGGCATAACCCTTGAGAGAGCCAAGGGATGGGTGTAAAAAAGAAAAAAAAGCACAAAACACATCAGTGCTTACCTATCATCATCAAAATAAAGACATTTTATTTCCCCCTCCCTCCATCCCTATCTCTTGCTCTGTCTGTCTTTCTGTCTGTCTGTCAGTCGGTCAGCCTTTTTGTCGATCTATCTGTCTGTCTGTCTCTCTATCTCTCTATCTATCTATCTATCTATCTATCTATCTATCTATCTATCTATCTATCTATCTATCTATCTATCTATCTATCTATCTATCTATCTATCTATCTACCTATCTATCTATCTATCTATCTATCTATCTATCCATCCATCTATCCATCTATCCATCTATCCATCTATCCATCTATTTCTGTGTCTCTATCTCTTTTTTGTCTCTATCTCTCTCTATCTCTCTCTGTGTCTCTCTGTGTCTCTCTGTGTCTCTCTGTGTCTCTCTGTGTCTCTCTGTCTCTCTGTCTCTCTGTCTCTGTCTGCCTGCCTGTCTGTCTGTCTGTCTGTCTGTCTGTCTGTCTGTCTGTCTGTCTGTCTGTCTGTCTTCTCTCTCTCTCTCTCTCTCTCTCTCTCTCTCTCTCTCTCCTCTCTCTCTCTCTCTCTCTCTCTCTCTCTCTCTCTCTCTCTCTCTCTCCTCTCTCTCTCTCTCTCTCTCTCTCTCTCTCTCTCTCTCACACACACACACACACACACGCATACATACATACATACATACATACATACATACATACATACATACATACATACATACATACATACATACATACATACATACATACATACATACATACATACATACACACGCGCGCGCTCGAACTCGCGCACGCACGCATGTACGCACACACAGATATGCACTTGCGCGAATCTAGTATGCTTGCACTCAGTGATTTTCAAATGTCTAAGTACTTATACCCTTGACAATGGCTGTACATCATGACATCATACAGACTTGCAGATGAAAGACTCGCCATGGGATAATCGAATTCACAGAGGGGATTTTGGACTGGTAATTTCTCAGAATAAAACGGTTAGTTCCACCTACAGAATTCATAAGTTTGATTTAAGATTCAGCAGACACCAAGAACTATGAAGAGTGGATGTGTAAAATAATGAATTAAGTATGTGTTCGTGATTGAATGAATGAATGGAGCTTTGCATGTACTGTAAAACAACAATTTAAGAACGTTATATCAACTATTTTCACAGTGAACACAGGAGAGAATAAAACACATGGAAATCTCCATATGGTAAGCTGTATTATATGTTATGCTTTGCAAACAAAAATATTTCTGATTTTGCAACCAACTTCCTCCACTTTTCGCGGTTATCAGCTTTCCATAGCGCGTCATTCCATTCAAGGCCTGTCCACTCTCTGATGTTGTTTTCCCATCGTTTTCTCTCTCTGCCTCTTCGTCTCCCTCCTTGCACTGTTCATTGTAGGACAGTTAAGAAGTTCATGTAATATGCCCGTACCATTTCAGTTTGTGCAATTACACTGAAGTCAGGAGCTCTTCATATGGTCTGAAGGGAATTAAGTCACTGGCAGGTCTGCACTAGGTTAACCTGGGAGATCGTAAAAAATCCCCACCATAGTTCACCAGATACCACCGAGATTCGAACCCACGACTTTATGGACGCGTAGGATTGAAGTCGAAGTGTCTTAACCACTCAGCTATAGTGTTCGTCTAGTTGGAGAGTGAGGTAACAGAAACCTCAGCTTCTCAAGGGGCCAGTATCTTAAAGGAGTCGTCCACCCCCCACTCACCCCACCCTTCGCTGCTTTACCTTCCCTGACCCTAAAGAGGGCAAGTACCATTTACAGTTGGAAAGTGTTGTGTGGGTTCTTTTGGAATAAGCCACACTGCATGCAACTGAAGAGACTCTACGTCAATGCAGGACCTTAACTTTCATGGCCTCATGGAAGCTTCATGATTATTAAGTAATGAATCCCCGTAGACCACTGGCTTTTGTTATGTCATACTCAGAGCCGTGATTTTATAGTACAATTATGGCGTAGTTTGAATTTGAGGCAGGGGAGCATAAGGACTGAACGTCACAAGAAAATTGCATAGTACTTTAAAAGAAAATGGCGGAAAAAAAGAAAAGAGAAGGGACAGAAGCAGATATGAAAAAAGTAAAAGAAAGTATAAAAAGAAACGAAACAATCCTACAAAGAAACATACAATCAAATCAAAGTCATACTTATCAAAGGGGGCGGGATGGCTCAGTGGTCAGAGGACTCGTTTTTCCTCAAGCCAAGGTTAAGCAGCATCGAGCGTGGTTACCAATTGGACAGGTGACCGTTTGCGCGCCTTGGCTTCAGTACAATCCCCCAGTTCACACAGCTGTAAATGGGTACCAGCCTCTTTAGGGTCAGGGAAGGTAAAGCAGCGAGGGAGAGGAGATGGGCGCCGTTCTCAATATGCTGGCCCCTGGAGAAACTGAGGTCTCTGATGCCTCGCTCCTCTACGACTACATAGGTTATGGGACACCTTCACCTTTTCCCTTTCAACCAATCGAAAACAAAAGTAGCCAAGCAATCAAAACACCAACAAAGCAACAGCAGCAACAACAGCAGCAGCAGCAGTAACAACAACAACAACAACAACAATACCATAACTTTGAGAAACAAAGTACAAAACAAGTTTTTGATAACTCAGATCAGACATAGACACTTTGGACAAAGCAAGTAATTATTGAGAAAAAGACAATCATAATCCTGATTCTGATTTTTTTTTTTTACAGAAAAAGAGCCTGAGCGAATGGCTGGATTGTTTCCCTTTTATGTGTGTCCAAGACATGAAGGAGAAAGCGTGGTAATTATATCAGATTGATGTTGCTGAATTTTCAAATGGGCTGTCTCTGTAGCCGATGTATTATGTCTGTCCGTCCTATTTCTCTGTCTTCTTTCTTTCTTTCTTTCTTTTCTTTTTCTTTTTTCTTTTCTTTTTTTTTTTTTCTTTCCTTCTTTTTCTTTTTTTTTCTTTCTTTTTTCTTTCTTTATTTTCTTTTCTTTCTCTTTCTTTCTTTTTCTTTCTTTCTTTCTTTCTTTCTTTCTTTCTTTTTTTCTTCTTTCTTTCTTTCTTTCTATCTCTCTGTCTGTCTTTCTGTCTGTCTCTCTGTATGTCTGTCTTTCTCTCTTATCTCCCCCTCTCCTCATTTCTCTATCTCCGTCCCCTTTTCCCTCCCTCCCCCCCCCCCCCTCTCTCTCTCTCTCTCTCTCTCTCTCTTTCTCTCTCTCTCCCTCTCTCTCCCACAGCAGCAGCAGCAGCAGGAGAATGTTCCAGAAGATGTCATCTGGCCTGTGTGCTTGCTCCACCACCACCCACCCCCTTCACCCCAACCCCAAGGGGAAAGGAGAGGGTGTAGAAATCACTTCCCACTAATGAGGGAGGCTGGGAGGAGATGTGATAAGCAGCCTGAGGTGACAGACACTGTCTGGCCGGCTGTCTGCCTCCTGCATGCTGAAAGTACACACACACACACACAACAGGAGCTGGCGTGTTTTCACCTCTTCTGAATCCCCATCATGTTTGTTTTTGCTTGTTGTTTTGCTGAAAGTATTGGCCTTGTAAATAAGTAAGCTGTAAGTTTCTTCTTTTCCACTTTTTTCATCTACGTGTATTTTTATACGTGTGGACAAAGTCACAGGATTTTAAATAAAATAGTTCTGAAACTATGGAAGACAAGTTTCAATTTCAGGAGCAGCTTATCAATAAAGAAGTAGGATTGTTTGGGTTTTGTTTATTTGTTGTTGTTGTTTTTGTTTTTTAATGATGTTTGTGTGTGTTTGTTTGTTTGTTTGTTAGTTGTTGTTTTTTTTACAATATTCCAAGTCAACTAGTTAGTAGCTAGTGTGTTTACATTTTGGGATACGTAAATGCAAACGTCTTATTGTGCATGTTCAAGATTTTGTAAGTTCAACCAGCTGTAAATGGGTACCTGCCTTCTTTATGTTCAGGGACGGCAAAGCAGCGAGGGAGAGGAGATGGGCGCCGCCCTCAATATGCTGGCCCCTAGAGAAGCTGTGGTCTCTGACATCTCGTTCCCCAGTGGCCTCATAGGTTATAAGAACACCTTTCCCTAAGTCATCATAGCATCTCACCTTCACCTTCATCTTTACATATCCTGTATCTAGTAAGCCATTGGGAAACAACTGAAGATTTTGCAACCAGCTTCCTGCTGCTTTGTCAGAGTGGTTGCTTTCAGTACTGATGCTATTTTTTTACCAACAGATTTTGACAAGAGAACAGCAACAAAAAGTTAATGATTGAAAAAGAAAACAGCAACAAAGGAAGAAAACTGAAGCAGCGTTGGTGCTACACAGCTTTCTGCATGTGACCACAGCAAAGCCATTTGTTTTTAGCCTTTAAGGATGCATTTACTTCCCTTCAATCTTTTGCCTCTTCACTGCAGAGACCGTTAATACATAACTAACAAATCATCAATTTCAGAGCACAGATATCAGAGAAGATTGTCTTTTTCTGATGCATGTACATTAAATAAATAAACAATGTTTAAACCCAAATGTGAAATCCAATCCTTGTACTGTGGAAAAAGAGGAGCATGTAATTGCTTTTTTCTTTACTTGTCGCCTCTTCTCTGCCAAGACAAGACAAAAGTGGTGAAAGCTTTAAAGGAGGAGGGTGAAGACGAGTGTAATCCCACGCTCTCCAGCGTGCAAGAGGCAGACAGACATCAGGCCAGACAGTGTCTGTCACCTCAGGCCGCTTGATCACATCTTCCTCCAACCTGACTCATTAGTGGGAAGTGACTTCTACTCCTTGTTTTCTCCAGGGTTACATGTACACTGCTTCTGTCTGAGAGAGAAAGTAGGAGAGAGAGAAAGGGTGGAGAGAGAGGAGGAAGAGAGGGGGAGAGGGATGGAGGGAGAGAGGGAAGGAGGGAGAGTGGGAAGGAGAGAGAGAGAGAGAGAGGAGAGGAGAGAGAGAGAGAAGAGAAGAGAGGAGAGAGAGAGAGAGAGAGAGAGAGAGAGAGAGAGAGAGAGAGAGAGAGAGAGACAAGGCAAGGCAAGGCAAGGCAAGGCAAGGCAAGGCAAGGCAAAATTGTTTTATTCGAGGATAATAGATATGCACTCGTGTGCTTTTTACATCCAGTCTCCGCCCTTTTCAGGGATAACATCAAGATAAAAAGATAGCCTCAACTAAACAACAATTATAGTGATTCAAATACCAAGAGCAAGAAACCATACCAAGTATCAAACAACAGAGAGAGAGAGGAGAGAGAGAGGGGGGGGGGGAGGGGGGAGAGAGAGCAAGGCAAGGCAAGGCAAGAAAAATTCTTTTATTTCGAGGATAACGAATAAGCATTCGTATGCTTTTCTTACATCAAGTCCCTGCCCTAAGAGAGAGAGAAGAGAGAGAGAGAGAGAGAGAGAGAGAGAGAGAGAGAGAGAGAGAGAGAGAGAAGAGAGAGAGAGAGAGAGAGAGAGAGAGAGAGAGAGAGAGAGATTTGATTTATTCTTTTATATCGAGGATAATGGGATAAGCACTCCTGTGCTTTTTTTTACATCCAGTCCACGTGTGTATGCCGTTTTGTAAATGTCATCTGTTCCCACGGGCACACGATGGCCTACTCTTACGAAAAGTGGAACAGGATTTAACGTGTGCGCAAGATGTTCTGCGTGTGTTTGCACACAGGGCCTCGGTTTAAAGTCTCATCCGAAAGGCTTTTGGGGAGAGTGGAGAGAGAGAGAGAAATTATTTCATGAAACACTTCTTGTTGCATATAGACTTGCATTGCTATTTTGTGTGTACCCTGAACACTTAGTCTTAAGAACATCACTAAATTTTCTCACAATTTACAATTAGCTCTTTTTTTAGGACTGTGCAATGCTGAGTATTAGTTTTGGGTGTGTTTTTTTATATCCAGTGGCAAGTTCTTAAGTGCGACAATACATCTTTTGTTGTTTTTACTGCTGCTGCTGCTGCTGCTGAAAATGATAATTATCATGTTTTCAACTGATGCCACTGTAATTGATGATGATGATGATGATGATGATGATGTG
>CM060336.1:49385636-49388895 GCA_030674155.1 Stramonita haemastoma
CTTCTTCTTCTTCTTCTTCTTCTTCTTCTATTAAGATTGCTCCTGCTTCAGTTGTGTCTGTTGCTACTGTTTATCCTGTCTTTCTTTATATTTTGTTTATATTTCTTTCTTTCTATATTGCATTCCCTCTTCCTTGCGTTGTTTTCTCTCTGTGGATCGGAGGTCTAGAGGTAACGCGCCTGCCTAGAAATCAAAAAGTCTGGGTCGGAAGTGTGGTGGTTCAAACGCCGTTTGGGTTCAAAACCTCTCCCCAATCCACTACACCATGAGTGGGGGTCTGGGTGATAGTCTTTTGGAATCAGACGATACACCAAGGTCCCCTGATAAAAGGTGGGTACTGTCTTAGGAGGAAGAAAAACATGCAGACCAAGGAAGAGATGGGAGGACAACATCAGCGAATGGACAGGCCTAGGACTCCACAAAATTTTGAGAAAGGCAAAACAGAGAGGAATATAGGGAACTGGTTGTCAAGTCTTTGTGAGTGCCCCCACGGTTGCCAGACTATGGGATAGATAGATAGATAGATAGATAGATAGATAGATAGATAGATCGATAGATAGATAGATAGATAGATAGATAGATAGATAGATAGATAAATAGATAGATAGATAGATAGATAGATAGATAGATAGATAGATAGATAGATAGATAGATAGATAGATAGATAGATAGATAGATAGATAGATAGATAGATAGATAGATAGATAGAAGAGGAGGGGCAGCAGGAATTTAATGCAAACACATGTTGCATATTGCTACATTTTGAAGAAAGCTTTTCTTACGTAATCAATTGA
This sequence comes from Stramonita haemastoma, assembly GCA_030674155.1. Lineage (NCBI taxonomy): Eukaryota > Metazoa > Mollusca > Gastropoda > Neogastropoda > Muricidae > Stramonita > Stramonita haemastoma. Next base: position 49,386,431 of record CM060336.1, read on the forward strand.
TTTCTTTACTCAGCAGTTGACTGGCATAATTATATTCACCGTCACCACTGTAGAGATCAATTCCATACACCCAAGAAAGCAATGATTAGTTCTATATAGCTAAGAAAACAGAGATTAGTTTTATACACCTAAGAAAACATAGATTAGTTTGAAACACAGATGAGTTCTGTACACCCAAGAAAACAGAAATTAGTTCTATACACCTAAAAAACATAGACTAACTCCATACACCTAACAATGTTTGAATGCCAAAAAGAAAATCTCAGCATCCACGTATTGATTTTTGCCTCTTGCCAAAAAAGAAGAAAAACAAGGAGCAGATAATTACTTTTGACCACCTCATCTCGGGCAGGAGAAGACAAATGTGATGAGGATTCTGAGGAAGAGGTGGAGACAACTCTTGTTGCGTGTCAAGCGGCAGGCAAGAGGCGGACATCAGGCCAGACAGTGTCTGTCACCTCAGGCCGCTTGATCACATCTGCTTTCACCTGACTTGTCAGTGGGAAGTGACTTGGACACCTGGCCGTCTGCACAGTGCTGCACGTGCAGTGGCTCACTTCTGCCCTTATCAGACAGACAGACAGACAGATGCGCGTGCGCGCGCGCGCACGCACACACACACATACAAACATACACACAAACATACACACAAACATACACACATACCCACACAAATATACACACATACACACACGCACACATACACAAACATACACACACACGCAGCCATGCATGCATGCACGCACGCACGCATGCACGCACGAGGGCACACACACAAACACACACACACACACACACACACTCACACACACACACACACACACACACACACACACACACACACACACACACACACACACACACACACACACACACACACACACACACACACACACACACACACACACACACACACACACACACACACACAGTTCAATTTCAGATATGGCAAGGTGTCATTGTATGCAGAGCACTTTCATTACCTTGCTGCTCAATCTGACATGAAAATGGTCAGAGCTGGTATTTGTCTGAACTGGATAGATAGCCTAACACACTGCTATAAGAAGGAGTGAGAGAGACAGACAGTGAAAAACACAGAGAAATAGAGACAGAGACAGACAGACTGAAAGACAAAGATAGAGAGAGACATAAAGAGAAACGGACAGGAAGACAGTAAAAGAAGTACATGAGAAAAAGTGTCATAATTGCCTTGAAATAAGAGAATTTTTAACCTAGCATTGACGCAAAAGTTTTTTACTGAATTTCACGCTTTAAATTTCGGCTCAGATGCACGCAAGTTAACATAATGATGTGTGGTGTGCACATCTATCTGAAGTAAGAAAAAAACTTTTTTTTCGAAAAGATGCCATTAATATCATTTTTTTAAATGACAGTCAAACATAAATCTGTGCCCAGTTAATGTTAGTGACAGACAAAGGGCTCAACGCTGGTGATATTGTTTTTAAAGCCCCAATTTTTAAAATAATTTAACTGCAAATAATGAGCATAAGCATACACTATGACAAAACAAAAAGCATTGAAAACAAACAGACGTGACAACCCAACAGTGTTAGAATAAGAAAAAGAAATGCTGCAGCCCTTAGAGTTTATCAAAAAGACCAAACGAGGATAAGATATTGGAAATTGATCTTATCTGGTACGATAGTCTAAGCTGGTTCAAGTAAAAAAAAAAAAGTTCAAATTTTGAGAAATAAACTGAAAGAAATTTATATCAAAAATGTATGTAAGAGAATGAAAGTGTGCGGTATCAGCCTTCTTACAATCAGAAGAACAATAATCAGTGTAAGTTTCAGAATTCTGTAGTTGTAACTAAACCCCAGTCGAGTTGCATCTGCATATCCTGCTGAAACTGTAGAGGTAATGAAGAAATATGAAGGCAAATTTCAGTTTCAAAAGTTAAACTTTTTAAACACAGATTTCATGACAAAATAAAAGCTACAACTTTTATGCATACATAATTCATTAAAAAATGGCTTTTCGTTCAAAGTTCATGAAAGATTGACTTCAAAGTTTAAAACACCCATATAACAAAAATATCACGGTACAAGTACAAGTAGAAAAAAAAAGAAATAAAAAGTTGTGTTCTGTTGAAGTATGATAACCAAAAGGTCGCGCGCGCACACACACACACACACACGCACGCACGCACGCACGCACGCACGCACGCACGCACGCACGCACGCACGCACACATACATACACACGTCTAGAAAATTGTTCCCATCTCATTCAAAGTTACTCTTTACAGAGCAACAGACCAAAAGTGATGGTCTAGACATTGCACTTGCACTTGTACTTAAACAGTAAAAAATTGAAGTCCTGTGTGTGACATCCATTTCATCTAAGGTAATAAGAGAGATTTCTGTTACTTTAAAACAAGAGTAATTGTGACGCTCCATCACATAATAAGTCGGAGTTCACCAGAGGTCAATTTTTAGTAATTGA
>CM060336.1:49388995-49391495 GCA_030674155.1 Stramonita haemastoma
GGATACTAAAACACTCATGCATCTTGCTGTTTCATTAATTCGATCTAAACTCATTTCTGGTTAAGAAGTGTATTTTTCTGCTCCAAATTATCTCTTAAAAAAGTTGCAAAGTGTGGATAGCAAAGAATTAAAATAGCGCTAGGAGTGCCCATTCATGCCAGTACATTAAAAACTTATACAGAAGCTCATTTACTTCCACTTTCTGAGCAAAGAATGTTATCTGTCTCTAGATATGTCATTCGAAGTCTTGCTATTTCAAATTATGTTCGCGATGAAATATTTATTAATCAAAAGGATTATCCAAAAAGAGCTAGGAATATCTCTTTTTGCAGCCCATAAGAAATTATACTGAAGACCTTTTGAAGGAAAATAATATCGATATATCAAACGTACCAGTTTTACTAGTAGTTCCCCAGATTCCACCATGGGAACATAAATATGCAAATTTTGATATTGACTACACAGAAACAAAAAAGGACACTAATCAAAACATACTCAAAACTGAGGTTCAAAATCATATGAATTGTCAGTATTTAAACCACTTGAAAGTATACACGGACGGATCTGTCTTAGAATCGGGCATGTGCGGGGCTGCATTCGTTATACCCGACTTAAAAGTAAAAAGACCTTTTTGTATTGGAAAAGGTTTTACAATATTCACTTCTGAATTGTTCGCAATTCTTATGGCGCTAAATCATATTTCAAATATTTCTCTTGCGATTTACAATGTCCTTTTTTGTGTTGATTCAAAATCAGTTTTACTGGCTTTAAAACATTGGGACTCTAAACTGAGAAATGACTGTTATTTTTTAAATCAAGTTCCTTGTGCATTCTCTTGTTTCTAAAGGTATTGGGATAACATTTTGCTGGGTGCCATCACATTGCGGTCTTTACTGGAATGAATTGGCAGATTCTCTGGCAAAACGCGGTGCTTCAGAATGTACAAGTGACATAATGATTAATAGTATAGGTCTACGTTTATCTTTATTTGAAATTATTTCAATTCTTGCAAACTCTGTTCATTCAAAGTTTTTTAGATTTCACTTAAATCGTTTGTGTTGCCCACGAAATATAGAAATTATAATTCATAAATTACGTCTAAATGCTTGGAAAACTAAATATTCAAAAAATGTTTTCTGCACTTGTTCTGCTATTATATCAGTCCACCATATACTGTTTGATTGCCCTGTGCTCATTGCCTCGTATAAAAGCAAAGGGATAGATCTAAGGGAAAAATACGGAAATTTCCAAAGTGTTCTGTATGATTCCGAGTCGCATGTCCTAATATCAGTTGCAGCAAGTATTTGCCAGTCACCAGTAGGTCAGTTACTATAAATGAAATTGTATAAACTTATCATCATCCATTATATTCTTTATCCTTTCACTTTTTCCCCTCATCCCCTTTTCAGTGCATTCTTAACGTGAATGTACCATTGTCTAAATCACCTTGTAGTGAACGGACATTTAACCAATGAGAAGAACAGACAGACAGAGACAAAAAAGCAAGTGGCTCGGTTAGAATGACCATAACGGAACTTCAGGCTTTTTCTTTTTTATTTTACCACGCCTTCCCCCCCCCCCCCCCCCCCCCCCCCCCCCCCCCACCCCCCCCCCCCTCCACTCAGAAACACGTTGAACGTGCGCCTTTTGCTAATATCTGCCCCAGCTGTTGCATATTAAACAGACAATGAAACATTCGCTATGAAGTGGTCGTCTGCACTTTTTCCGAGGGATTGGCGATCATTGCGCCAAATGACAAGGGTTTGGAGTTTCCTTTTTTTCCCCCTGTGTTTTCTTCTTTTTCTTTTTTTCTTTTTTCCCCCTAGGGTAAGGCGACATGCTAATATGACCCGCGGCTTATGCGTGGGGCTTAATGTGGCGTTAAGACAGCCTGAATCATCTTTCCCGCTGCATAAAGTTGGTGATGGCATGCAAGCGTTAAGTGGTTTTCTGCAGGGGGGGGGGGGAGGGAGGAGGAAGGGGTGGGGGGGGGTATAGTAGGGTGGGGTGGGGTGGGGGTGGGGTGGAGGCGTGCATGCGCTGCATGCGTGAAAGCGTGCATAGATGCGCACACACACGGGTATGGATACAAGCACAGACATATATACGCATACACAGACACAGATGCACACACAAACACACACGGAGACACACATACACACACACACACATGCGCGCGTACACGCACGCGCACGCACAAGCGCACACACACATACAGACACGCACGCGCGGTAAAACCCGTTCCACTTTTCTGAGGATTAGACCATTGTGTGCCGGTGGTAGCTGATGACAAATTTTACAAAACAACATACACACGGGGACTGGATGTAAGAAGCATGTGAGTGTTAATTCCATTATCTTCCAAATAAATAAATAAATAAGTAACACACAATACACACGAGGGGGTTGGTTTGGAGGCGGAGAAGAAGGGGAGAGTATTACTGTAGTTATACATGTATTCAATGATCTTCAGATAAACACTTCAGACAGTCTCTCTATG
>CM060336.1:49418995-49423995 GCA_030674155.1 Stramonita haemastoma
TGACAGGGCTGAGAGGTGGGAATGAAACATCAGGTCATTAACAGCTGCAGTGTCAATAACCTCACCTGACATCCTGCACGTCACCATTCTTATCACCTCTCTTCATTTCGAGCTAACTGCCCCAGGTCAAAATGTGTTTTAAAAAATGTTTCGGGTTTTTTTCCCCATGTTCAGCTCAGATATTAAGCTGGAAAACAGGATATTGTAGTCTGCTGATTGAAACATTGTGCTTAATGGTTTCCTGGATTGAGGAATTCATAACGAACAATTGTATTCATTTGCAAGATAATTGTTGATTTCTGCAATAGCTCCCTGGCATGATCAGAGACAGGATAGCTCAGTGGTCAGAGCACTCGCTTGCCCCAAGCCAATGTTAAGCAGCATTGAGTGCGGTTACCAGTTGAATAGTTGATTGTTTGCATGGTTTGGCTTCAGTACAGTCCACCCCCCAGTTTACCCTGCTTTAAATGGGTACCTGCCCTCTTTAGGGTCAGGGAAGGTAAAGCAGCGAGGGAGAGGAGATGGGCGCCGCCCTCAACATGCTGGCCCCTAGAGAAGCTGAGGTCTCTGATTCCTTTTTCCCCTACGACCACATAGGCTGTGGGACACCTCTACCTTTACCTTACATGTTTAGTTGCTTCTTTGTTGCTTTATTAGGGGGTTTTCATTGGGAAAAATCTGAAGATGGACATGCCAATGTGCAGTATGTGAGCGTACACATTCATCAACACCTGATTTACCTGCTCACACCTGCATGTTCCCTGTGTTTCGTCCGTATACATGCTATGTTAAATGTACGTATAACCAAGTACTCAGAGACACAAATGCATGTGCATAAACCTATATACACACACATATGCACACCACACACACACACTCTCTCTCTCACTTACACACACACAGACACACACACACACACACACATCTACATATCTACATATCTACATATCTACATATCTATCTATCTATCTATCTATCTATCTATCTATCTATCTATCTATCTATCTATCTATCTATCTATCTATCTATCTATCTATCTATCTATCTATCTGCCTGTCTGTCTGTCTGTCTGTCTGTCCTGTCTGTCTGTCTGTCTGTCTGTCTGTCTGTCTATCTCTATCTATCTGCACATAGATGGGGGACGGATAGCCTAGTGGTCAGAGCATTGCGCTGGCAATTTGAAGACCCGGGTTCGAGTCCGGTCGAGGAAATTTTTCTTCTGGAGTTAACATCAGTGCCGACTCCACTCTCCCCAAAAGTCCTTCGGATGAGACTTTCAACCGAGGCCCCGTGTGCGAACGCACGCAGAACATCTTGCGCACACGTTAAATCCTGTTCCGCTTTTCGTAAGAGTAGGCCATCGTGTGCCGGTGGGAACAGATGACAATATTTACAAAAACTGCATACACACGGGGACCGGATGAAAAAAGCACATGATTGCTTATTCTGTTATCCTCGATATAAAAGAATAAATAATAATAATAATAATAATAATAATAATAATAATAATAATAATAATAATAATAATAATATCTATCTATCTATCTATCTATCTATCTATCTATCTATCTATCTATCTATCTATCTATCTATCTATCTATCTATCTATCTATCTATATGTGTTGGGGATAAGGATGCCAGAGGCCAGTCAGTATAAATAACATCCCCACCTTCTGGAATATCTGTGCTAGAAAATCCCTTTTTTTCATCCCTCTCTTTGTTTCAATTTCGCTGGCCTCCTTTTCTTCCTTTCGCCTCCTTTGTCTATTAAATTTTCTGCCTTTTTAGTCCATTTCCCATGAGTATTTTTTCCAGAAAGACTTATCAGATAACAATTATTTTCCATGCCAAATTTGGATGCGCTAGACCTGACTCATCAGGCACTTAACGCATTTTTGTTCATACGACAGACAACAATAGTTGCTGTCTGAGAGAGTTCAACGAAGAAGATAACAGTTGCATCTGTTTTTCCCTATCTGTCTGTCTCTGTGTCCATCAATCTGTCTTGTCTCTTTGTGCATCTGCCTGTGTGTCTGTTGGTAAAACACAAGCAAGCTTATCAAATAAATACAATATACTCGTTTTTCGACAGAATATCTTGCATACACATTCTAACCTGTTCAGCTTTTCGAATGAGTGTGTGCTGGTGGGAACGGATGACAAAACTGACAAAACTGCATACACATGGGGATTGGATTTAAAAAGGCACATGAGTGTTTATTCCAATATCCTCGAAATGAAAGACTAAATTTAAAAAATGGATAAAAAAAATAAAGTTTTCATGTTAACAAAACACGTCGGTCAACACCCTTAAACACACACACACACACACACACACACACACACACACACACACACACACACACACACACACACACACACACACACACACACACACACACACACACACACACACACACACACACACACACACACACACACACACACACAAAACCCCAACAAACTCGTTAAAAAACGTAACACTGTGCGTTGCTAAACGTACACCAGCACTAAGAATAACAATCAAGAAACTTCTCACAGAATTTTTTTTTTTTAAGTTCTCGAACGTCTGAATCATATCGACTAAGACCCGCGTACCCAATAATACAAAAAGAACCCATCCTAGAACACAGAACCTCTTTCAAAAATGCAGATACTCTTCTCACCGGGGAACCCTCCGCTTGCGAGGGTCCCCACCCAGCGAGATCCAGCCTCGCTTATCTGGCATCGCTGCATGCATAATGAGGGAGGGGAGTGGGAGGGGGGAGAGCCACTCTTGCTCTGGGACTCTCTCGTTCCGTGTGGATGAATGGATGGATGGATCTCGGGGCCTTTGTTTCTGTGAGTGTTTCTGTGTAGACTCCCTGTCGCTGTCTCTTTGTTTCTCTTCTTTTTTTTCTTTTTTTTATTCTGTCTCTGCCCTGCTCTTTTCTCTGTCTGTCTCTGTCTGTGTGTGTGTGTGTGTGTGTGTGTGTGTGTGTGTGTGTGTGTGTGTGTGTGTGTGTGTGTGTGTGTGTGTGTGTGTGTCTGTGTCTGTGTCTGTGTGTCTGTGTCTGTGTGTCTGTGTGTCTGAGTGTATCTCTCTCTCCCCTCTCTCTCTCTCTCTCTCTCTCTCTCTCTCTCTCTCTCTCTCCTCCTCTCTCTCTCTCTCTCTCTCTCTCCTCCTCTCTCTCTCTCTCTCTCTCTCTCTCTCTCTCTCTCTCTCTCTCTCTCTCTCCTCTCTCTCTCTCTCTCTCTCTCTCTCTCTCTCTCTCTGTATGTGTGTGTGTGTGTGTGTGTGTGTGTGTGTGTGTGTGTGTGTGTGTGTCTGTGTCTGTGTCTGTGTCTGTGTCTGTGTCTGTGTCTGTGTCTGTGTCTGTGTGTCTGCGTAGGTGTCTGTATGTGTATCTGTGTGCATGTGTGCGCGTGCTCATATATATGTAGATATGTGTATGCATGGGTGCACACACGCGCATGTGTATGTGTGTATGCATGAGCATGATTGTGTATGTGTATGTGCGTATGAGCGAATGACTGTGCCTGTGTGAATGCGCGCGTGGTTGCCTGGACATAGGCACTGACTTTCTTGTCTGTGTTAATTCCATGCCGCAAATACCCCTTTTTATGATAGGCAGCAAGCAGCACTGTGATTCCCTTACCCACCGAGCATGCAGCCTGTAGAGCTAGCTGTGTCACCTATTCCGTGTGTTCACGTCTCCTGTTTAAAGACAGAAACAGAGCCCAGCGGCCTCACAGAGGTTTCATTGTCTGTTTCATATGCAACAGCCGGATCAGACATCAAGGTCCAGTCCGACCCCTTGATAGCCGCTGTGCGATATTGTGTCCTTTAGGCCCGCTCCACACACAGTAGTTTGGTTTTTTTTGTTCAGAGGGGTGGGTCGGTCATTTGTGAAGCACTTGTTGTAGAGAGCTGAAAACAACCGTGCGGAGTGGAGGAAGTTGGTTATAATATCTTCAGTTGTGTAATAGACTGGGGATACCGGATATGTTAGGTGAGGTAATTGGAGAGGGGGAGGGAAATTTTTGTTTGTTTGTTTTTGCCTTTTGTATTTAATTCTGTTTGTTTGCTTGCTTTGTTGTTGTTTTGTTGTAATCATATCGAACACATTTCGGAGCTGTACATGGCAACGTTCTGGCGGCTCTTGTGATGCCTATCGCCGATTGCCTTTCCAATGGACCATTCCAGCGACGTAGAGAGAGAGGGGGGAGGGGGGAGGGGGTCATGGCAGCGAGCGAGCGAGTGTTTTGATGGCAGAACACCAGTTTGCACTCTTTCAAGGGGAAAAAAGACATCAACCCAAATTGTGGGTCACAGACTGAATCTTAGATGCGCTGTGTGGTTTGAAAGTGAGGAGTTTTTCACACTCCCACGGATCAAATGATGGACAGAAATCTCTCTGCCTTATTCCCAGGCCCTGTAAAATATGATCAGATATTGTATAATCATTAACTTTCTCTCACGCCAGTTTTCTCCCTATGAAACCCAGGATAGTGTATCCCAGGGATAGCGTCTCGCCACAAGAATAGCGCCACCCATTTGTTTTTTAAAGTTCTGTTTTCCATATATAAATCGATATATATAATATATATATATATACTCATACATATATATACATACACATTCATACATATACATGCATATACATATAATATATATATATATATATATATATTTATACATTTAGATATAATATATACAAATATATATACATATATTGTTTAACTAGATGCATATGTGAATGGGGTTTTACAACGAAATTTTGCAAAGGAAAACTGTCTTATTGCAGTAAGTTGGGTTTCTTTTTTTTCATTTTCGTGGGATAGATGAACCACATTCTAACACTAGAACCCAGACCACCCTTAAATGGTTGGTGGATAGGGTAAAAGCCCAGGTACGCGGTTTCATAATTAATCATTCACTGTTAGATGTCCTGGATTTCCTATTACCGTGTGTAGGGTTGCAAAAGCACACTCATCAATGCACCTGAGGATTCTTGACC
>CM060336.1:49428995-49431495 GCA_030674155.1 Stramonita haemastoma
TGTCAGAGAGATGAAAAATAACCAAGAGAGAGAGAGAGAAGAGAAGAGAGAGAGAGAGAGAGAGAGAGAGAGAGAGAGAGAGAGAGAGAGAGAGACAGAGACAGAGACAGAGACAGAGACAGAGACAGAGACAGAGAGACAGAGAGAGACAGAGACAGAGACAGACAGAGACAGAGACAGAGACAGAAACAGAGACAGAGACAGAGAGGGAGGTAGGAAGAGAAAGAGAGAGTTAGGGAGGGAGGGAGGGCAGGAGAGAGAGAGAGAGAGAGAGAGAGAGAGAGAGAGAGAGAGAGAGAGAGAGAGAGAGAGAGAGAGAGAGAGAGAGAGAGAGAGAGAGAGAGAGAGAGAGAGAGAGAGAGAGAGAGAGAGGAGAGAGAGAAGAGAGACGAGAGAGAGAGAGAGAGACAGAGAGAGAGACAGGACAAGACAGCAGACAGACGAGAATGATGGGAGGGGGAGGGAAGCAGACAGAAATGGAAGAGACAAAAGAAAGACAAAATGTGAGGGAATAAGCTATATATATTTTGTTTGTTGATATTCCTTTCTTGGGTGTTGTTGTTGTTGTTGTTTTAGTGTGTGTAAAGTAAAGGTCGGTAAAGGTGTCCCATATGTTGTAGTGGAGCGAGGCATCAGAGACCTCAGCTTCTCTAAGGGCCAGCATGTTGAGAGCGGCGCCCATCTCCTCTCCCTCGCTGCTTTACCTTCCCTGTCCCTAAAGAGGGAAGGTACCTATTTCAGCTGGGTGAACTGGGGAACTGTATTAAAGTCAGCGAAAAACCTTGACAAGAGTGGCTTTAGCGATTTATTCAACATTTGACACACTTAGTGTAAAAAGGTCAAACTAACAAAAATGACCCATGAAACCTTAAAGCATATAAATCGACAGATACATGTACACATACGAACCCGTGGTAGGCGTTCTTGCTTAATTAAAACTGAATGAATTATATGTGTTCAAGTCTTCATGTACTTTTGAATACACAGAATTAAGCAGGTAAAAGGGTAAAGGTGTCCCATAACTTATTTGGTCTTAGGGGTGCGAGGCATCAGAGACCTCAGCTTCTCTAGGGGCCAGCATATTCAGGGCAGAGCCCATCTCCTCTCCCTTGCTGCTTTACCTTCCTTATCCCTAATATAAAGAGGACAGGTACCCATTGACAGCTGGGTGAACTGGGGGACTGTACTGAAGCCAAGGCGCACAAAGGGTCACTCATCCAATTGGTAACCACGCTCAATGCTGCTTAAGCTTAGCTTGGGGACAGCGAGTGCTCTGACCACCGACCTATTCCCGTCCTTCACAGAATCTTTAAAGTGAAGTTGGCTCAACTTCACAGATGCTAGTCTGGAGTGCTCTTATTATCACGTTCCCTCGTGGGGATGCCAAGGTCAGTATAAAGAGCGTTCCCACCTTCTGGAAATTCTGTCCTGGGAATTCCCTCTTTTCTATCCCCTCTTTGTTTTTGCCTTGCCGAACAATTAAAATCCTGAGTTCCTGCCGTGTTCCTTTTCTTCCCGTCGCCTCCTTGTCTGTTTTCTGTCTTCTCGATTCATTCTCCTGCATCTTTTTTTCCAGAAAGGCTTAAATGCTGACGATTCTTCCCCACGCCGAAGTCGGATGTGCTGGGCCTGACTTGTCGGGCACTTAACGGCAGCACAGCGCATTTTTGCTCATAATGTAACAGAAAACAGTAGCTGTTTTTTGAGCCTTCAAAAAAGATTTCTTGACCAACACTGCAAGTGTGTAGTATTCTTTTCTTTTCTTTTTTCTTTTTTTTAGCGTGGTTGATGCCAGGATAATTGTATTAGAAAAGGAAGAGCGGAGTTCAGTCACAGTGAGTGTTGTGGTTGTTGTTGTGCGTTCCCCAGCTTAACACTCTGGAGGTCAGCCAGAATGTGCACTTTGACTCACTCATCCCTCCTGGGAATCATTGTAAGATTGAAAATGCACACTGAATGAGAAGTCTGCGTGTATGACTGTTTTCAAATACCTCGCCATATAGGCAGCCATACTCCGACTTCGGGGAATTTTCTCCCCTTTAATGGAGAGTGCAGGTTGTTATGTTAAGAGCTTGTCATGGCTGAAGGCAATCTCAACACAACATTTTACAACACAACAACATTTTAGTGTTATTAACCCGTCCCACTTTTTGTAAGAGTCGGCCATTTCGTGCCAGATAAAAAACTTTATAAAACACACAAAAATCATAATGCACATAATTGTGTTTAGACACCATCTCCGAAGTCGGACTTTAGCTACTTTAATGGTGGGTATAAACGGTCGCATACGCAAAATCTCACCATTGGTGAACTTTGGAGCACTAGCCAAAGATTAAAAAAAAAAATTCTCATCGTGAATAGGAGAAACTTAGAAGGCGGTGGAGTCGTGGGTGCGTTGAATTATTTATTTATTTATTTATTTATTTATTTGTTTGTTTGTTTATTTATTTGTTTGTTTGTTTGTTTGTTTGTTTATTTATATCGAGGATAATGGAATAAG
>CM060336.1:49436495-49443995 GCA_030674155.1 Stramonita haemastoma
TGTTGCTGTTGTTGCTGCTGTTGTTGCTGCTGTTGTTGCTGCTGCCGTTGTTGTTGCTTCAATAGGATGACAAAAAGGGTAACATCTTTTTCCTTTTATGACTAAGGTGCCAGGACTTGTTTGAAAAACTTTAAGTACTTAAATACATAGCGCGGGTATTACCGTAGAACTGTGAATTGTAGGTAGGAAAGGGACGTGATTTGTTGCAAACTTCAGGTACCTAGAAAGAGTTTTTTTTTGTTTCTTTCTTTCTTTCTTTCTGCTTTCTTCTTTACTTTCTTTCTATCTTTCTGTCTTTGCCCTTTCCTTTTCTTTCTTTCCTTCCTTCTTTCTTTCTTCTTAGGTTTCTTTTTTTTTTTACTTGTCATTTTTCTGCCTCGACTAATATGGTTTGTTTGATATTGTTAGTTCATTTCCTTGTTTTTCTTTTCCAGAATTTTACCATCTTTTCCAATATTTAGGCACGCACATTGTTCCCATTCACTTTCATGAAAAAACCCTGCTTTGTGGTGCGAATTTTAACAGTGGTTAAATCCTTGTGCTTGCTGTTAATGATAGACGTTGTTTCCATATCTTTATCAGCCTTCTTTGAAGATCAAACGGCTGGTTTCCATCATCAGTTAGACACTAGTACCACAAAATTAGAGAGAGAGAGAGAGAGAGAGAGAGAGAGAGAGGAGGAGAGAGGAGAGAGAGAGAAGAGAGAGAGAGAGAGAGAGAGAGAGAGAGGAGAGAGAGAGAGAGAGAGAGAGAGAGAGAGAGAGAGAGGAGAGAGAGAGAGAGAGAGAGAGAGAGAGAGAGAGGAGAGAGAGAGAGAGAGAGAGAGAGAGAGAGGAGAGAGAGAGAGAGAGAGAGAGAGAGAGAGGAGAGAGAGAGAGAGAGAGAGAGAGAGAGAGAGAGAGAGAGAGAGAGAGAGAGAGAGAGAGAGAGAGAGAGAGAGAGAGAGAGAGAGAGAGAGAGAGAGAGAGAGAGAGAGAGAGAGAGAGAGAGAGGAGAGAGAGAGAGAGAGAGAGAGAGAGAGAGAGAGAGGAGAGAGAGAGAGAGAGAGAGAGAGAGAGAGAGGAGAGAGGAGAGAGAGAGAGAGAGAGAGAGAGAGAGAGAGAGAGAGAGAGAGAGAGAGAGAGAGAGAGAGAGAGAGAGAGAGAGAGAGAGAGAGGAGAGAGAGAGAGAGAGAGAGAGAGAGAGAGAGAGAGAGAGAGAGAGAGAGAGAGAGAGAGAGAGAGAGAGAGAGAGAGAGAGAGAGAGAGAGAGGAGAGAGAGAGAGAGAGAAGAGAGAGAGAGAGAGAGAGAGAGAGAGAGAGAGAGAGAGAGAGAGAGAGAGAGGAGAGAGAGAGAGAGAGAGAGAGAGAGAGAGAGAGAGAGAGAGAGAGAGAGAGAGAGAGAGAGAGAGAGAGAGAGAGAGAGAGAGAGAGAGAGAGAGACTGCGAGGGGAGGGAAGAGGAGAGAGAGACTGCTCTGTTTTTGAGTTGCGCCAGGTGCATAGTGTTCTTTTGTTTCGCTGGGTAAAATTGCGAGCTTCATAGGAAAGGGAAAACTCGCACTGAAGAAGCATCATCTTTTGATGTCCGTGTTACAGTCCTCTCGAGTTTTCAACATATCCTGGGAATGTGTGTAATGGCATTCGTCTGGTATCTAAGTGGACAGACGCTAAAATGAAAGACTTCCTTACTGTGATGATGATATTACCCTGGTGTATGCCGCTGGTGGTCTTACTGTGTGACTACCATCCCCGCCTTCTGGAAGCTCTGTGCTAGGAAATTCCCCTTTTCTATCCCACTCTTAGTTTCTGCCTTGTTGTTTTTCTCTGCCTTGTTCTTTCTCTTCCTGTTACTTTCTCGGTCCATCCTTGTATCTTCTTTTCCAGAGAGATCTTAAAGACAACAGTTCTCTCCCATTCCGAAGTCGGATGCTATAGGCTTGACTTGTCAGGTGCATAACATTTTAGCACAACGCATTTTTGTTCGCATGACATTTATCAACAGTTGCTGCTTCAAATATCTATCTATCCCTTAATATGGCGACCATGGGGGCACCCCTGAAGACTTGACAACCAGTTCCCTCCATTCCTCTCTCTGTTCTGCCTTTTTCAAACTTTTGTTGAGTTCTAGGCCTATCCATTCGCTGATGTTGTCCTCCCATCTCTTCCTTAGTCTGCCTCTTTTTCTTCCTCCTTGGACAGTGCCTTGCAGTATTGTTTTGGCAAGTCCTTTCCATCTTGTGACATGGCTTATACCATTTACGTTTACGCTTCTTTACGATTGATACAAGGTTTTCGTAGCGACCAATGCTTTGCTGGATTCTGTTATGCACTTCTTTGGTGCTTATGTGGTCTCTGTAGGAGATGCCAAGGAGTCTCCGGAAGCATATTATCATCTCTACCGCCTGTACTCTTCTCTCCAAATCAGCAGTCGGGTCCACGATTCTCAGGCATACAGGAATGTGGATATGATAAAGGAGCCATGAGTCTGGAGTTGAGTGAAATATTTTTACCTTTCCAGATGGCGTTCAGTTTGGACAGTGTTGTTAATGTCTGTGCAATCCTGCATACTACCTCTGGCTTGGACCCATTGTCTGATACAACAGCTCCCAAGTACTTGAAGCTTTTGACTGTTTCCAGCTTCTGGTCATTGAGCCAAACATCAGTGCTGATGCCCTTGGCGTTATTGGTCATCAGTTTGGTCTTCTCTGCTCTGATTTCCATGCCATATGTTTTAGAGGCCTTGTTCAGGTGTTCTGTTAGGCTGGCAAGCTCCTGTTCTGATCCTGCTAGTCCGTCAATGTCATCTGCGAAGCGAAGGCTTGTAATCGTTCTGCCACCAATGCTGACTGATCCTTTATGGTGTTCCAGTGCATCAGCCATGATTCTCTCAAGGACGATGTTGAAAAGAGTGGGTGAGAGTAGACAGCCCCGCCTTACTCCAACTGTTGTTCGATACCACTCTCCAGTGTTGCTGTTGTAGAACACTGCACTGGTGGCCTTGTTGTACAGCTCTTTGGTAACTCTGATCAGGTTTGCATTGATGCTGTACAAATTCATGGTTGCCCACAAAGCTGCATGCCACACCCTGTTGAATGCCTTCTTAAAATCAATAAATACGTGATAGAGGTCTTTGTTGGTGTTGATGGTACCTCTGTAAGAGTATTCTGAGGTTGAATATCTGTTCAGGTGTGCTACTCCTTGCTCTGAAACCTGCTTGTTCCTCGGCAATGATGGTCTCTGCTTGTGGCTTCAGTCTGTTCAGTATAATCTTCAACATGACCTTGCTTGGGTGGCATATGTGGCGCTCCACCACGAAATGAGTCGCTTAGCACATTACCTAATTTTGTGCTAGGAGCCTTTAAAGGCAGGTGGGGGTCAAGTTGTCAATTTTGAGATTTTGATTGATTACTAAACTAGATCTATTTATTTACCTTATAATGAAATATCAAGGCATAATTTTTATTCCTTTTGCTTTTAAATGTGTTTTGAAAATACCAAAACACTCATTCTGACAACCTGTTACTAAAATAAACTTGCCCGTTTCTCATTTTGTTGTTGTTGTAGTTTAATTTAAAGTCTATTCACACTTGGTGATATTAGACTAAACAAACAAAGAACAAAACAAAAAACAAACAAATAAAACCCTACCATAAAATATTTACAGAAGACTTGGAAATAATCCTAGCAACATCAAAAATCAACGGTTTTCGCGAAACTACATTCAATGGTTCCCTTGCAATTTCAATGCCATTTTCTTTATAAACTGAATTTAGAACTGAACATTGAAAAATAGTTTCTCATTTTGTCACATCCTGCAGTCTATCATTTCAATTTGTAATAATGTTGCACAGAATTGTCCGATTTTCAATCTGTTTTTTGTATTTGATAACCACTTTATTGCACATTAATAACATGTCAATAAGGTGGAGCGTCACATATGAGGCTGATTGTGCGGTAATTCTGGCACTGCTGCAGATTTCCTTTGGCTTCCCCTCCAGTTTGAACCAACTCAGCTGGAATGTTGTCAGCTCCTGCTGACTTCCCATTTTTCAGCGATCTGACTGCTGTTTCCACTTCTCGGAGGATAGGAAAACCGTCCGCATCTGTGCTTGTCGGGACATTGAGGACTTCTGGATCTCCTGTGGTATCGTAGTTATACAGGTAGGAGCAGTATTATGTCCATCTGTTCAGAATATCCTGGTCGTCAGTGAGACACTTCCCATTTTTGTCTTGGATTGTTGAGCTTCTTCCCTGTTTTGTGCCATTCAGGTCTTTCACCAGTTGATATGCTTTCTTGCTGTTTTTCTTGATATTTTCTTCAATGTTCTGGCACTGTTTACCAATCCATTTTCTCCTTTGCTTCTGTCATGGACTTTCTGAATCTTTTGTTGGGTGTCCTATATTGTTCTGTTCTTTCTTCTGTTTCATTTTTCCTTTTCTTCAACTCTCGATTGACCCTAGGTTTTTTTGACTGGTCGATGTTTGCCAAGAAGTTCGCTTGCTGTTTCTGTTACTACTGTGTTAAAACCATCCAGGTTTTCTATATACATATCATACGAGTCTATCAGAGTGAGTGCTGCAAACTTCCCACCTATCCTTGCCTGAAAAATGTCTGCTACCTCTGGATCTTTCAGCTTCTCGAGGTCAAACTTGACCCTGATGATGTTCTTGTGAATATTTTTGAGACGATGTCAGAATGTCATCAATACAAGATCATGGTCACTCCCTATGTCTGATCCTGGAAAGACTCGTGTCCGTGCAGTGTTTACGCTGGACAATTTGAATCGTCACATCACCATCATGTGATTTATCTGGGTGTGGTGTTCGTCATTTGGGTTATGCCATGTTTATGTCAAGCATGTACACCTTCGAGACAAAAAAAAGATTGTAAGAAAGACTGAAACTGACTGGTAGGAATTGGTTAAATGGTTCGTAGGACTAACTGTCAAAATATAAAAATACAGAGTGTTGTTCTTCAGTTTAATGTCTGTTCACATAAGTGATATTTTACAGAGTGTCACAATTTACAGGTGTGTCCCAAAATAGTAACACCACTCTGAAACAAGGTTGCATGGGAGATAATCTAAATAACTCCCCTGTCACACAAGAATTCGCACACTAGATCTAGCATACGAAGTGTTATGAACAAAATAAATCATACATCTCTCTCTCTCTCTCTCTCTCTCTCTCTCTCTCTCTCTCTCTCTCTCTCTCTCTCTCTCTCTCTCTCTCTCTCTCTCTCTCTCTCTCTCTCTCTCTCTCTCTCTCTCTCTCACACACACACACACACACACACACACCACACACACACACACACACACACACACACAACACACACAGAGGCAACCGAGCTACATCTATATACAGTTTACCATCAGTAAGGTTGCCGCATTTCGATTGCTGGGATGCAAATCTGATAGCTGGTAGCCCGCAGGAGAGAGACAGGGAAAAGCCACAGTCATGTCACCATGGGTCAGTAGGCAGGAGAGAGACAGGGAAAAGCCACAGTCATGTCACCATGGGTCAGTAGGCAGGAGAGAGACAGGGAAAAGCCACAGTCATGTCACCATGGGTCAGTAGGCAGGAGAGAGACAGGGAAAAGCCACAGTCATGTCACCATGGGTCAGTAGGCAGGAGAGAGACAGGGAAAAGCCACAGTCATGTCACCATGGGTCAGTAGGCAGGAGAGAGGGAAAAGCCACAGTCATGTCACCATGGGTTATTGGGATCCCTGTCTGAAAGTAGAAGTCAGTGTCTGCTTGGCACTGCCAGTCACTGATTTCCTACACCTGTCATGGCATCACAGCTTTCCATAGTTCTTCACTGTCCTCTTGACAGTCGAGAGCAGGGGATAGCCTGGTGGTTAGCGTGATGTGCATTGCACTCGTGATCTGCTGACCAGGGTTCGAATATCGTTCGCATGTGTATTTTGTTTCCCTATCAGAGTGGCTTTTTTCTACAGAATTTTGCCAGGGACAACTCTCTTGTTGCCGTGGGTTCTTTTACGTGCGCTCACTACGTCCAACACAGGGGACCTCGGTTTATTGTCTCATACGAAAGATAAGCACCCAGACCACCACTCAGGGTGTATTCATTTATTTATCTATTTATCAATTTTTTTATCTATCTATTTATTCTTCCTTATCGAGGATAATGGAATAAGCACTTTTGTGCTTTTTTTTTTTTTTTAGTGTCTAGTGTATGGGAGAAAAGTTGGGGGCACAAACGGGGATCGAACCTCCGTACACTACGAACCCAGACAGGCGCGTTACCTGTAGACCACCGATCCACAAGTTGGTGCCAGAACACAACGCGGCAGGAAAAACGGCGAAAAACGGTTTGCTGACTGCTGACTCCATTGAAATCTAGGGATAATGTAGGCTCAGACATGGCGAAATCCAACACACACTATTTTCCCAACTGCTCCAAACGTAATTTTGTGTCTGTCTGTGACGTCCGTAAACAGTATTCTGTTGTTTGTGTATTTGTTTGTTTACTTCCTTGCTTGCTTGCTATTTCATTGTGTTTGTTTTGGGGTTTGAGGGGTTTATTTGCGTTTTTTGGCTATGGTTTTCAGGCTCACCAAAAGTGAGATTTTTGCGTGTGCGTCTGTTTTTTACCCTACCCTTTAGGTAGCCGCATTCAGACTTCGTGATGAGTGGTGTATAAACACAACTATGTGCATTTAAACAAAAAGATTTTGTCATCCATTCCTACCGGCACCAAATAGCCTGTTCTTATCAATGGTGGAACGGGTGTTTCTTTTTGCTGTGTACGCAAAATGTTCCGCTTGCATTTTATTGTAATTTTATTTTATTCTTTTATATCGAGGATGATGGAATAAGCATTTATGTGCTTTTTTTCATCCAGTCCCCGTGTGTATGCAGTTTGGTGCATTCGCACACAGAGCCTCTCTGTATACTCTCATCCGAAGGACTTTGACATCTGGATCGACTTTTCTTGTCAAATTGGGAAGAAAGGGTAAGGCTGGGAATCGCACCCAGAACTTCACGGTTTCCTTGGTTAGCAGGTAAACGTCTTAACCATCCTGCCACTTTCCTGTTTTGCTTGTTTGCTTCATTCCAGTCCGTTTCTTCCTGCAAGTGAGAATGACTGAAGCTGCTGTTCCCAAAAGATGCTAAGACACTGATGCATTTTTTTTTTTAGTTTGCTTTTGTGGCTAATCTGCAGGTTGTTGTCTTCAAATCCTCAGGTGTTATACTCCAGGTAATTGTGACATTGTCTGTATTGCTTGTCAATAAAGCTTTGTTGTTGTTCGTTTGATTTGCATTGGTTTTTTTGCTGTTTTAAAGTTTATTTTGTGCACTTTTTGTTTAGGATTTGCTGTCATTAGATTGTCTTGTTTGTTCATTAATTTGTTGGGGGGGGGGGGGGGGGGGGGGGGGTAGCTGAGAGGTGAAACTTGATGTTTTGAAAAGCTTTTTTGAAAAAAATTATTTACTTCCTTTACTCGTTTTGAGTTTTTTGTTTTCTTTCTCCAATCTCGTCGTCTACGTTCT
>CM060336.1:49448995-49463995 GCA_030674155.1 Stramonita haemastoma
TGTGTGTGTGTGTGTGTGTGGTGTGTGTACATGCGCGTACGCATACGCTGCGGGTGCATGTGTGTTTATCATTATTTTTATTAACAAAATGTTTATGTAATCTTTTTTTTGTTTTGCTGCTCAGTGCTCCGTCCTTGTGTTTGTGTACACGTCTTGACGTCCGTCCTTTCATATTCATTTTTGTTGTTATTTTTGGTGTGATTAATACTGGCTCCTTATTGCATTTTTATTTCTTTTCTTTGTAGTTTTATCACCGCTTTATAGGAAGAAAAATCTTACATATAAAAAAACGTTCGCTTCTGTTTATGTGTTATTTGTTATTGTTTGTTTTAAAAAGTGTTAGATCAAATATTTATTGGTGTTATCTTTTGTCTTTTATTCGTTTGGATATTTAAATGCTTGTTTGTACAACTGGCACATATTTCATTACTGTTTACAAAAGCTCATGAACAACACAAGCAAAAACAAAGCAATGAATAATAATGGACCATTGGCATACTTGAATCGTTTCACTGTTTTGGAATCCACCTACCTTTGTCTAGTACTGTGTTGGAGATTTTCTTGGGGGGGGGGGGGGGGGGGGGGGTAGTTTGTTGGTTTGTATTTTTGTTCCTCGGCTAGAGCTCCGAGGTTCAACAATAGTGAGATTTTTGCGAATGCGACCATTTTTACCCCATCATTAACTCAGCCACATACCCACTTCGGGCACAGTCTAGTCCCTACATCTTTGAGCATGCAGGGCTTTTTTGTTTGTTTTGTAATTTTGTTCAGTTCCTACCGGCATGAAATGGCCTACACTTCCAAAAGGCGGATTGGATTTTCAACGTGTCTGCAAGATGTTATTGGGGTTTTTTGGGGGGTTTTCGAGGATAATGGAATAAGCGCTCAAGTTCTTTTTTTTTTTTTTTACATCTAGTCCCCTAGTGTGTGAATTTTTGTACAGTTTATCATCGGTTCCCAACGGCACATAATGGCCTGCTGTTCTGAAAAGCTGGATGGGTTTTTAACGTGTGCACAAGACGTTTATGCGCGCATTCGCACATGGGGCCTCGAATTAAAGTCCCATCCGAAGGACTTTAAGGGGACTGGAGTCAGAACTGATGTAAACTCCAGAGGCAAAATCCTTCAAAAACAGACGGGGCAAAATCCTCTACAATGAACGGGGCAAAATCCTCTAAAACAGACACCTCCATGGTAGTGGTTCGATCCCGGGCTGTCAGATCCCACGCGTGCATCTACTCTAACCACTAAGCTATCCCCCCCCCTCCCCTCCCCTCCCCCCCCCCCCCCCCCACAACCTCCCCTCACCCCCCACCTCCCTCCAACCTGTCTTTGTTGTTTAAGTCGTGTTGAATGTATCTTGTAGTGGTCGTGGACTGATAGTGCTGCAGCAGCCCAGAGGATGCTAAATCCCAGACACGGGTTGTGTTTTGTCGCCGACGTGTGAGGACTTGTTTGAAGTCTGTTGGCCTGGCTGGGGTGAGGGGAAGGGTTTGTCTTGTAGACTAGCATAGCTGAAAGTGTCAACCTTTGTCTGCTTTGTGTGTATGTGTATGTTTAGGCTACCGTTGATGCTGTTTTGTTGAATGTGGTGGTGTGGTGTGGTGTGGTGTGGTGTGTTGTGTGTTGTGGTGTGCTGTACTGTGGTGGTTATTTTTTTTATTCTTTATTCTTTTATATCGAGGATAATGGAATAAGCACTCAGGTGCTTTTTTACATCCAGTCCTCGTGTGTATGCAGTTTTGTAAACCTTGTCATCTGTTTCTGCCGGCACACAATTGCCTACTCTTACAAAAAGCGGTGTGGTGTGGTGTGTGTGGTATGTCGTGCGTGTGTGTGTGTGGGGGGGGGTTCATATGTGTATTGTGTGCGTTGTGGTGTGGTTTGGTGTGTAGACCTACCAGTGCCTTAATCTCCTTCGTGTATATACACATACAGAACATCAAATATGCACTAGTAAAGATCCATAATTCATGTAGCATTCCTCAAGTTACAGAAACAACAAACCATCTCAGCATACATTCACGATGTCAGAATGCGGCTACCTTCATGGTGGGTAAAAAACGGTAGCACACGCTAAAATCACACCATTGGTGAACCTCGGAGCTCTAGCCCAGGAACGGAAAAAAAACAACCTCAATCCGCTTTTAACCGTTGGGCTGTAGCCTCTGCCCTGCTCTATGCTGTTGTTGTTGGGGCCCAGTTCATTGTTCCTGTTGGGCAATGACCTGATCTGATGCTTTTGTGACCGGTGTGCTAAAACACTAAGTGGGGACGGGATAGCCTGGTGGTAAGAACATTGCACTCGCAATCTGAGGACCCCGGTTCGAATCCCGTTCGAGGGGATTCCCCCCCCCCCCCCCCCCCTGGAGTTAATATCAGTGTAGACTTCACTACCCCCTAAAAGTCCTCTGGGTGAGACTATAAGCTAAGGTCCCAGGTGCAAACGCAAGCAGAACATCTTGCGCACACTTTAAAACCTGTTCCGCTTTCCGAAAGAGTATTCCATTGTGCGCTGGTAAGAGCGGATGACAACATTTTTTTTTTAAAAAACAGCATGCACGCAGGTGTCGTGTTTAGACACGATCCTGAGGAAACATCGGGGAGTTGGAGTCTCCAGGACGGTTGAGGGCTGTAGGCCTATAATTATGGCAACGTTCTGGTGGCTCTTGCGACAGCACTGGAACCATGCGTATCGGCGATTGCCTTTCCAATGGACCATTCCAACGATGTGAAGAGGGGGGGGGGGGGGGGCGGGGGGGGGGGGGGGTCTGCTG
Source organism: Stramonita haemastoma (assembly GCA_030674155.1). NCBI lineage: Eukaryota > Metazoa > Mollusca > Gastropoda > Neogastropoda > Muricidae > Stramonita > Stramonita haemastoma. The sequence continues at coordinate 49,451,773 of CM060336.1, forward strand.
GCGTGGGTAACAGCTTGCCCTCCATACTTACTTACCCAGGTTTTGCGCTGTAGAGCCTAGAGTGCAACTCCAGTCTTCCGAGACTGACGGATGCCTGCCGAGTGGATCCCAGTGCATCCATTGTTCCTGTTAAGGGCAATGGCCTGATCTGAGGCTTTTGTGACCAGTGTGCTAAAACATTCTCTAAGTGTCTCTTGTGGTGTGGGGATGAGCTGGTTGTGAAGTCCTCTGCAGTTGTCAGGGTTTTTGTGGACAGTTTTTGAACTGAAAGTGTACATACAGCTTCGGCTGTTTGTCTGTCAGGGAAACGACTACACACGACTGTAAAGAGAATTAATAAAAGAAAACAAAATGAATGAGTGGCGTTGCTCTTGTGGCAAAGTGGTGTATTTGTCTGTCTGTCTGTCTGTCTGTCTGTCTGTCTGTCTGTCTGTCTGTCTGTCTGTCTCTGTCTCTCTCTCTGTCTGACTCTCTGTCTCTCCTCTGTCTCTGTGTCTCTATGTCTGTCTGTCTGTCTGTCTGTCCGTCTGTCTCCCCCCCCCCTCCCCCCCTCTCTCCTCTGTGTCTGTCTGTCTGTCTGTGTCTGTCTGTCTGTCTGTCTGTCTCTCTTTCTCTCTCTCTCTCTCTCTCTCTCTCTCTCTCTCTCTCTCTCCTCTCTCTCTCTCTCTCTCTCTCTCTCTCTCTCTCTCTCTCTCTCTCTCTCTCTCTCTCTCTCTCTCTCTCTCTCTCTCTCTCTCTCTCTCTCTTCTCTCTCTCTCTCTCTCTCTCTCTCTCTCTCTCTCTCTCTCTCTCTCTTCTCTCTCCTCTCTCTCTCTCTGGAGGTTTAGAGAGAAGCCTGATCGCAGCAAACTCTGCTATACCTGAAAGGAAAAGGCAATTCAATATGATTTGATACAATACGACACAATCTTTATAGGTCTGTTACTTTTCAAACTATCACCAGAAGAAGGAAAAATATAGTTTGGTGGCTTGTTTACATCGGGGTTGGGTTCTTTACTGTTACTCAACTTGTTTGTGGCTAATCATAGTTTTAAAGCAGCTTATAGATTTTTCTTTTCTTTTTTCTGTACTTTATGTGACCTTTTTATACAGCAGTATGTCTATAATAGAACTAAGAGAAAACGGAAGTTTTGCTGATGTTACTACTGATGGAATAGTTATTATTAGTGCGTGTATGTCTGGGAATCTGTCTCTGTCTCTGTCTCTGTCTCCGTCTTTGTCTGTCTGTCTGTCTGTCTGTCTGTCTGTCTGTCTGTCTGTCTGTCTGTCTGTCTGTCTGTCTGTCTGTCTCTCTCTCTCTCTCTTCTCTCTCTCTCTCTCTCTCTCTCTCTCTCTCTCTCTCTCTCTCTCTCTCTCTCTCTCTCTCTCTCTCTCTCTCTCTCTCTCTCTCTCTCTCTCTCTCTCTCATCCCTCTTTCAGTTTCCACTGTCTGAGATGTGGCAGTCAGACAAAAAGCTGTACAGGTTGTCTAAAAAAAAAAGACAACCACCTCACCACTGCGTCCTTCCATTTGGACATTCTGGGTCGTCTGGGGCCAGAAAATGGCGAACAGCCCCAGAAGGAGTTTTTGTGTCTCCTCCCCAGCAATTTCTGTGTCTGCTTCTTCCATTAAGTCCACGGCTGTTTTCTTCTTTGCTCCATTTGTTCCCCTAGCTATAAGCCACTTGTCTCTTGTAGAAATGGAACTGTGGTGGGTGGTTGGGGTGGTTCGTTCACTGCCAGGACAAGGAAAAGTAGTGACAATTTTTCTTCTTCTTCTTCGGTGTTTGCCCCATAGATATTATTAGTCTAAGTGAGGTGCACAATGCCTCGTCTTGTGCTTGTGACTCTGTATGCAGGAGGTCTGTCTGCTGGCTTCAGCTGACACATTCCATCTTCAGAGCATACAGCTCATGTTAACATCAGTGATGACTCCACTCTCCCCCAAAGTCCTTCGGATGAGACTATAAACCGAGGCCCTGTGTGCGAAACGACGCAGAACATCTTCCGCACACGTTAAATCTTGTTCCGCTATTCGTACGAGTAGGCCAATGTGTGCCGATGGGAACAGATGACAAGATTTATAAAAACTGCATACACACGGGGAGTGGATGTAGAAAAGCACATCCTCGATATAAAATAACAAAATAAAATAAAAATAAAAACCAGTCCAGCCCGTGACCTCTCTTAGTTAAAACTGCCTAGAACCAGTTTTATCACGCTGGTCGCCCATGCTTGTGCCGTGATCACCACAGCTTCAGGCTGTGCTTACCCTGCCCCATGTAATGTCCCCATCAACACAACACCCTGCTTACCCCATGTAATGCGGGGACCGGATGAAAAAAAAGCACATGATTGCTTATTCTGTTATCCTCGATATAAAAGAATAAATAAAATAAAAATAAATAATGTCCCCATCAACACAACACCCTACTTACCCCATGTAATGTCCCCATCAACACAACACCCTGCCTGCCCCATGTCATGTCCCCATCAACACAACACCCTGCTTACCTCATGTCATGTCCCCATCAACACAACACCCTGCTTACCCATGTAATGTCCCTATCAACACAACACCCTACTTACCCCATGTAATGTCCCCATCAACACAACACCCTACTTACCCCATGTAATGTCCCTATCAACACAACACCCTGCCCCATGTAATGTCCCCATCAACACAACACCCTACTTACCCCATGTAATGTCCCCATCAACACAACACCCTACTTACCCCATGTAATGTCCCTATCAACACAACACCCTACTTACCCCATGTAATGTCCCTATCAACACAACACCCTACTTACCCCATGTAATGTCCCCATCAACACAACACCCTGCTTACCCCATGTAATGTCCCCATCAACACAACACCCTGCCTCATGTCATGTCCCCATCAACACAACACCCTACTTACCCCATGTAATGTCCCTATCAACACAACACCCTGCTTACCCCATGTAATGTCCCCATCAACACAACACCCTACTTACCCCATGTAATGTCCCTATCAACACAACACCCTGCTTACCCCATGTAATGTCCCCATCAACACAACACCCTGCTTACCCCATGTAATGTCCCCATCAACACAACACCCTGCCTCATGTAATGTCCCCATCAACACAACACCCTACTTACCCCATGTAATGTCCCCATCAACACAACACCCTACTTACCCCATGTAATGTCCCCATCAACACAACACCCTACTTACCCCATGTAATGTCTCCATCAACACAACACCCTGCTTACCCATGTAATGTCCCATCAACACAACACCCTGCCCCGTGTCATGTCCCCACCAACACAACACCCTGCTTACCCATGTAATGTCCCCATCAACACAACACCCTGCCTCATGTAATGTCCCCATCAACACAACACCCTACTTACCCCATGTAATGTCCCCATCAACACAACACCCTACTTACCCCATGTAATGTCCCCATCAACACAACACCCTACTTACCCCATGTAATGTCCCCATCAACACAACACCCTGCTTACCCATGTAATGTCCCCATCAACACAACACCCTGCCCCGTGTCATGTCCCCATCAACACAACACCCTGCCTCATGCCATGTCCCCATCAAGAGAACATCTACAGTGATGTGGAGTTTTAGGTGCGACAACAGAGTTCTGTTCTGACTCAAGAAGGTGGGAAGATCTTTGCAGAGGAAAAGTAGTGATGCAGTTTTTTGTTTGTTTTGTTTTTTTATGACTGACGTGAAAGGCCGTGTGTTCACAACTCTGAATGGTGTCTGTTGTGCTGGTATTCTATTTAATTATTAATTCATTTATTTATTCTTTTATTTCCAGGATAGTAAAATAAGCATGCATGTACTTTTTTACATCCAGTCCCCGTGTGTATGCAGTTTTGTCATCCATTCTCAACCATCACGCCATGGCCTACTCTTCTGAAAAGCGGAACGGGTTTTAACGTGTGTGTAAGATGTTCTGCATGCGTTCGCATACGGGACCTAGTTTATAGTGTAACAGAGTGCAGATATTTGATCTGCCGCGACTCTGTACAACTTCTCGGCGACGACAGCACGATCAGACAGTGGGAAAGTGGCCTCTAAAAAGAGGCTGCATAAATACTACATTTTACCGCTACGGGCAAAGTGCATGCAGAGGACGGTTTTCGACCAACCCCCAACGATACAGAACATCGCACAATTCACAGGTGTTGATCTAAAATTAGATCCACAACGCTGCGATTGGCTGTTCCCATCGCATGGGAAGTAATCTACTTACCGCCCTGCCACATCCACCACCGTTGACTTTGTGCCGCGTCCCGAGGCACAGTGGGTACTGACCAGCGTATTTGACGCTCAAATCAGTAGCCCTAAGTTCTTTCCATCCTGTCGGCGACGCCACTTTGTAACAGAGTGCAGATATTTGATCTGCCGCGACTCTGTACAACTTCTCGGCGACGACAGCACGGTCAGACAGTGGGAATGTGGCCTCTAAAAAGAGGCTGCATAAATACTACATTTTACCGCTATGGGCAAAGTGCATGCAGAGGACGGCTTTCGACCACCCCCAACGATACAGAAACGTCGCACAATTCACAGGTGTGGATCCAAACGTTACACCCACGACGCTGCGATTGGCAGTTCCGATCGCATGGGAAGTAATCTACTTACCGCCCTGCCACAATAGTATAATCCGAAGGACTTTTAGGGGGAGTGGAATCGGCACTGATGTTAACTCCAAAGGAAAAATCCCCTTGAACGAGATTCGACCTTTACTTCCACTTTAGCTATGAAAACGAAATTTGAAAGCATATATAGAGGAGACATTAAATAAAAAGGAAGCTAAAATAATTATGTTTGAATGTGGTAGATGTTTATAAACTATTTCACCTATCCATTCGTTGATTTTTCCTTATTTTTCTTTCTTTTTTTCTCTTGCTTTTTCACATCAAAATCTTCCTCTTTTTTTTTAACCAGACTACCTGCAATATTTTGTTGGCAATCTCCAAATCTACTATGCTGTTCAACAGTGAAAGAGGAGAAATACGGTTACAGCTGCTCAACAATGGTGTACAATTATCTGTCTGTGACTTCCATCAACCCTATAATTTGAGGGACTGCTTTCTTTAATTTACTTACTTTCAAAATATAATTGTTGTAATTGTGTTTGGATAGCTTGGGCGGGAGAGGGGATAGTCGGTTCGCTTGTTTATTTGTTTGCTTGCTTTCTTTTTTATTACTATAGTCTAGAAAATAATAATAATAATAATAATAATAATAATAATAATAATAATAATAATAATATAATAATAATAATATGATGATGATGATGATGATGATGATGATGATGATGATGATATAATAATAATAATAATAATAATAATAATAATAATAATAATTAATAATATAATAATATTTTTAAAAAAGGATCGGCAAGCGTTCTCAGCATAGGCCTGGAATGTTAATCTCAAAGGACCCCATGCAATAGTTAAAGTTACATGGCCATTTATCCCCGAAGTCGAAATGCAGCTACCTTAATGATGGACAAAGACGGTCAGATTCGCCAAAACAATCTCAGCATCGGTGATTCTCGGTGCTTTAAGATGAGAAAGGAAAACAAAAAAATATGGGAATTCATTTCTGTAGACTTATGAAATAAAAAATCAAACAAGATTAGTTAATACCGATAACTTTTTTGTACCACTTTATGTCAGTGGTATAAATAAGTTATCGTTATTAATCTTGTTTGATTCTTCATTTTAAAAGTCTACAGAAATAAAACATATTTTTAAATACCGATAACTGGGCTAGTTGTAGAGAGGAGACGTGTGTTTAGCTTCAGACTTCTTAGAGTAAGTGTTGTAAAAAGTCCTGTTACATTGCATCAGTAGTGTGCTGGTTCTGAACAAAGACTACAACTGGCGTGTGTATTCAAACCTCTCTTTCCTTGCTCCTGTTCCATTGCATCAGTATTTGCTGGTTCTGAACAAAAAAATAACGACTCTCGTGTGTATTCAAACCTCTCTTTCCTTGCTCCTGTTCCATTGCATCAGTATTTGCTGGTTCTGAACAAAAACTACAACTGGCGTGTGTATTCAAACCTCTCTTTCCTTGCTCTTGTTACATTACATCAGTAGTGTGTGTTTGTTCGGAGCAAAAAACTACAACTGGCGTGTGTATTCAAACCTCTCTTTCCTTTTTCCTGTTCCATTGCATCAGTATTTGCTGGTTCGGAGCAAAAGAACTCCAACTCTCGTGTGTATTCAAACCTCTCTTTCCTTTTTCCTGTTCCATTGCATCAGTATTTGCTGGTTCGGAGCAAAAGAACTCCAACTCTCGTGTGTATTCAAACCTCTCTTTCCTTGCTCTTGTTACATTGCATCAGAAGTGTGTTTGTTCTGAACAAAATCTACAGCTCTCGTGTGTATTCCAACCTCTGCTGCCGTGTCCCAGTTGCCTGCAGACCGCCATTTGTCACTTCTCATTTGTAATTCAAAAAATCCTCTGGCCGCACAAATCCCCTAAAGTCTGAAATAAGTGCTGGTGTCTCCCAGACGGCCATTTCTGCCGTCTGCTTTCTCCATTAAAGCCTGTGTTGTTTTCCTCTGTCCCTGGGCTCCCCGGTGGAGTGTGGTGATCTTTGACTGCTGGAGGTTGGCTGTTTGTTTGTTTGGGGGGGGGGGGGGGGACAGGGCAAACAGTGGTGACACAGCTCTTTTTGTTTTTGACTGATATGCCGGGATTGTTTACAAGTCTTCAGAATTATAAGTCTTCAGAATCAGCAGCGGAAGGGACGGGATAGCTCAGTGGTCAGAGCACTTGCTTTTCCCAAGCTAATGGTCAGCAGCATCGAGAATGGTTACAAAGTGGATGGGTGACGTTTGCGCGCCTTGGCTTCAGTACAGTCCCCAGTTTCACCCGGATGTAAATGGGTACCAGCCCTCTTGAGGGTCAGGGAAGGTAAAGCAGCGAGGGAGAGGAGATGGACGCCGCCCTCAAAATGTTGGCCCCTAGAGAAGCTGAGGTCTCTGACGCCTGGCTCCCTTACGACCATACAGGTTATGGGACACCTTTACCTTTAGTGACTGCTGACTGATATGCCAGGGCTTGTTTACAAGTCTTGAGAATTAGCAGCAGTAGCGAATGCACCAAAACTGTAACGTTTTGACTTTCAGGTTCGTGTCTGTAATTTTTGGAGGGCTTTGTTTTCTTATTTGGCTACAGCTTCGAGGCTCAGCAATGGAGAGATACTACATATATGCAAATACGTTTTCATCTACTGTTGGAGAGTAGCCGCATTTCTATTTCAGGAATATGTTTGTAACATATACAAAAACCATAACGGGTGGTCATAGATTCATAATTAACATGTGGGGGGGTTAATGAGTTCATGGTAGGGTTTGTTTGCTTTGTTAGGGTTTGGGATCTTTACATCGCAGCAGAATCTGCAGAAACCTATTTTCTTTGGGGTTTCTTTAGTGTGGAGGTTTTTTTTTTTTATTCTTTCCTTTTTTTATCATACTTTTTTTAGAAGAGTGCCATTTGTTGCTTTCCATTTGAAATACAAAAGTCTGTCCAGGGCTAAGTCACCCTAAAAGCCTGACAAAGGGAGCTTATTCTGCCTCAGCTAGTCTGCTCCCTCCATTACGTCTGATGTCTGCTCCATCCTCTCTCCATTTCCTCTCTGACTCCCGTCATTCCCTTCATCCCTAGAAATGGACCACAATGGTGCAATTCAATCCAATTTAATTCAATTCATACACTTTATTATCTCACAAATAGAGAAATTCATGTCAGGACCTTTTCACCATAGCTACAAAAATTGTTCTTGTTAATTACACCAAAGTTCCAGCAGAGATTTGCAATTTAGGAACGGTGTATGACTCATAGGCAAGGAAACAGTCTGTCTCGCTCAGCTGACATCTGCAAAAACTGTTTAAACATGTTTTTACCACGAGACAGCACAGGCAGGGTAAAAGGTAAAGGTAAAGGTGTCCCATAACCTACTTGGTCGTAGGTGAGCGAGGCATCAGAGACCTCAGCTTCTCTAGGGGCCAGCATATTGAGGGCGGCCCCCATCTCCTCCCCTCGTTGTTTTACAAACAGAGACAGAGCCCTTTTTTCTTTTTCTTTGTCGTCGAACACTCAGACACCAACTACTGTTGTCTGTTATATGAGTGAAAATGCATTGCACTGCGGTTTATTAAGCGCCCCACAAGTCAGGCCCAGTGCATCTGACTTCGGTGTGAGAAAGAATTGTTATCTTTTACAAAATCTTTCTGGAAAAAAAAAGCAAAAGAATAGACCAAGAAGGCAGAACATAGACAAGAATGAGGTGACAGGAAGAAACGGAACATGGCAGACACAAAGAGAGAGGTAGAAAAGAGGGAATTTCCAGCACAGAATTTCCAAAAGGTAGGGAATCAACCTAATCCTTTAGTGTATAACCCCACGACCACAGAGGTCATATCAGCACCACAGGCACGACTTTGGGATCGAGATTTTGCCGCTTTGAATAAGACTGTTCCTCAAAGTACTACAGCACGATTATCAAAGCTCTGGACAATCAACTAGTTAGAAAAAGGAAACAGTGTCAGGGCTTTTCCAGTCCTTCAGGAGCAATGGGGGCCGGATAGCTCACTCGCTTTCCCCCAGTCAAAGTTAAGCAGTATAGAGCGTGGTTACCAGTTGGATGGGTGACCGTTTGTACGCCTTGGCCTCAGTACAGTTCCCCTAGTTCACCCAGCTGTCATTGAGTACCTGCCCTCTTTAGGGTCGGGGAAGGTAAAGCAGCGAGGGAGAGGAGATGGGCGCCGCCCTCAATATGCTGGCCTCTAGAGAAGTTGAGGTCTCTGACGCCTCGCTCCCCTACGACCACATAGGTTACGGGACATCTGTACCATTACTTTTTACAGGGTTAATAGTCAAACTTTAGTTACTGAGATCAAGCCGCTGAAGTCACCAACAAAGCGAAAGATAAAAAACAACAGTGGGACAAACGGGAACAACAGAGATAGGAGGGACTGTGGGGAAACAGGCAGTTTGTCAGGCTTTGGGGATTTCTGTCTCCAGATGATCTGTGTACTGCACAATGAACACTGACAAGAGGGAGTCTGCAGGCAACATGAACAAGGAAAAGGGAAAAAAAACTTTTAGTAAATTAGCAAGTGTTGCGTAAGGCCAGCATCAGTCTGCAAGTACCGTACCAGACCTATGACCACGTAAATTCACAAAGTGCCAAGTCCAATATAACTTTTTCCCCCTGAAACAAACCACACCACTGCTGTCTATTTCGATCTGTCGATTTGTTCGACTAATACATGGTACAAGGCTGTGCTAGAATATACGCCACTCTGCTTCATTTTCACTTCATTCTTACTTTAATCATTACTGCTTCATTTATTGCACTTCATTTCATAAAACTTTAAGTCATGGCAGATTTCCCTGCGTGAATATCGGGCTGATCTCCCCGGAAAGTGCGCGTCGCCACAAGTGCAGCGCTAGTCTTGTTTTTTTCTGTCTGCAAATGTATTTGTTTCCCTATCAGAGTGGTTTTTCTTCTACAGAATTTTGCCAGAGACAACTCTCTTGTTGATGTGGGTTCTTTTACAAGTGCTAAATAGTTATGTGTAGTATACGAGATCTCAGTTTATCGTCTCACTCAGATTGCCATTTCTCCTTCAAAGAAGCAGAAAGAGGGAAGACATGTCACGAGAAACAAAGCGAGCAAATAAAGCAACAAAGAAAAAAGAACAACAAAAGGTTGCCAAGCAACACTGGATAAATGACATTTTAAGCCTGATACAATAGCAAACAATCGTACTACAGAATAGGTAGAGGTAAAGGTGTCCCGTAACCTGTGTGGTCGTAGGGGAGCGAGGCACCAGAGACCTCAGCTTCTCTAGGGGCCAGCATATTGAGGGCAGCGCCCATCTCCGCTCCCTTGCTGCTTTACCCTCCCTGACCCTAAAGAGGAAAGATACCCATTTTCAGCTGGGTGGATTGGGGGACTGTACTGAAGCCAAGGCGCGCAAACGGTCACCCATCCAATTGGTAACCACTTTCGATGCTGCTTAACCTTGGCTTGGGGAGAGCGAGTGCTCTGACCACAGAGCTATCCCGTGCCCTATCGCGGCTTGTACAAAACACTTTAAAATGACTGGAAAAGTGCAAACAATCAAAACATGAGTTGAAAGGAAGACCACCACCACCCCTAAAACAACAACCCCAAACCAAACCAAAGCAGAAAATTTAAGGGCAAGAAAACGAACATGTTCCAATACAAAGTGGAAATCTATATCAGTGATGCTACCGTTCACATTGAAATTGTTTCTGGCACACTCACAAGGGGGGAGGGGGGGGGGGGGCGGTTAACTGTTTTGGATCCAAGGAGACACAGGCTGCCTGTTTAGACGGTTAACTGTTTTGGAATCAGACGATGAGGGAATTGTAAAATGGAAGAAACTGTCTGATGGCCGCGTCTGAGACAAACGTGGGATATTGTAAAGGAAAAGTTGTTTCGTGTTCCTTTTCTTTCTCTCGCTTCCTTCTTGCCTATGTTCTGCCTTCTTGGTCCATTCACCTGCCCCTTTTTCCCAGAAAATAACTTTAAAAATAAGAAATTTTTCTCACACCGAAGTCGGATGTGCTGGGCCTGACTTATCAGGAGTTTCACGATAGCGCGACGCATTTTCACAATGAAGAACAATGTCATGTCAGTGCCTGCACTCCAGTAAAGTCATTACCATATTAAGTCAAGTCAAGTCACGTCAAGTCAAAAATACTGAAATCTTCCCTTGAAGAGCATTGACTACTAGTAGTACCTCTTTTGACAAAGCATACAATAGCCGTTGTTTCAGACAAGGGGTCCGAACCAGAGGTAGTATGCAGGATTGCACAGACAATAACAGCACTGTCCAAACTGAACACCATCTGGAAAGATAAAAAATATTTCACTCAACTCCAAAATCAGACTAATGCATTCCCTTGTCATATCCATATTCCTGTATGCCTGTGAATCATGGACCATGACTGCAGATTTGGAGAGAAGAGTACAGATGGTGGAGATGAGATACTTCCGGAGACTCCTTGGCATCTCCTACAGAGACCACATAAGCAACGAAGACGCGCATAACAGAATCAAGCAAACCATTGGTACCTGCAAAAACCTTCTATCAATCGTAAAGAAGCGTAAACTTAAATGGTACGGGCATGTCACAAGATCAAAAGGACTTGCAAAAAAATTCTGCAAGGCACTGTCCAAGGAGGAAGAAAAAGAGTCAGACCAAGGAAGAGATGGGAGGACAACATCAGCGAATGGACAGGCCTAGAACTCAACAAAACCCTGAGAAAGGCAGAACAGAGAGGAATGGAGGGAACTGGTTGTGAAGTCTTCAGGGGTGCCCCCATGGTCGCCAGACTAAGGGATAGATAGATAGATAGATAGATAGATAGATAGATAGATAGATAGATAGATAGACAGACAGACAGACAGACAGACAGACAGATAGATAGATAGATAGATAGACAGACAGACAGACAGACAGACAGACAGACAGACAGGTAGATAGATAGATAGATAGATAGATAGATAGATAGATAGATAGATAGATAGATAGATAGATAGATAGATAGATAGATAGATAGATAGATAGACAGACAGACAGACAGACAGACAGATAGATAGATAGATAGATAGATTAGATAGATAGATAGATAGATAGATAGATAGATAGATAGATAGATAGATAGATAGATAGATAGTAGTGATACCATACAATGACTACTCACCTATACCTACCGTACCCACCCTTTCCTCCTATTTTCATTTATTGGGAGAAGGAGGGGGGGGGGGGGGTAAGGTTATTTGGTAAGAAATTTGTCAACCTCTTTTCTTTTTTCGGGGGAGAGGGGGGGGGGGGTTCTTATTCCTAACTTTCTGAGGACTGCCATTTTTTACTTCTGGTTTGAAAGTGAAAGGTTGTCTGGATGCAGTAATCCTGAAATCCTGTGCAGGATACCTATGTCTGCTACGGAGCTAGGGGCTGTTTGTATGTCTGCGCTGCTGTTCTTGGTAAGCCTGATGTCTGCTTCGTCCTCTGTGTTTTCTTCTTCACTGATGCAACAGACAGGTCCCTCACTGTCCTAGTTGCTAGAACAGGGCTGCAGAGGTTGTGGGTGCAGTAGGACAGCCAAAGCAAATGACATTTTCTTTTACAACAGATATCTTCTTTTTTTGTTCCTCGGCTAGAGCTC
>CM060336.1:49468995-49476495 GCA_030674155.1 Stramonita haemastoma
TGCGAGCGCGCGCGCGCGCGCTTGTGTGTGTGTGTGTGTGTGTGTGTGTGTTTGTGTGTGTGTGTGTGTGTGGCGTTATCAACACAACAGAGATGTCTTTACGACAGGTGCTATTGTAGATGTTGAAACTATGACGTAAAATGAAATGGTTATTGAATAGTACAGTGTTATGTTGTGTTGTGTTGTGTTGTGTTGTGTTGTATTGTATTGCGTGGTATTGTATTGCAATTTGTTGTATTGTCTAATGTCGCTTACTGTTTATTGAATAGTGTTAGAATTTCCAGTAACTGTAGATTAAAAAAAAAACCCACACAACTATGATGCAAAATAAAACATTGTATTGTGTTGTACTCTTTGGTGTTGTAGTGTATTGTATTGTGTTTTATTGTATTGTATTGTGTACTGTACTGTATTGTGTTTTATTGTATTGTATTGTGTACTGTACTGTATTGTGTTTTACTGTATTGTATTGTGTACTGTACTGTATTGTGTTTTATTGTATTGTATTGTGTACTGTACTGTATTGTGTTTTATTGTATTGTATTGTGTACTGTACTGTATTGTGTTTTGTGTTTTATTGTATTGTATTGTGTACTGTACTGTATTGTGTTTTATTGTATTGTATTGTGTACTGTACTGTATTGTGTTTTATTGTATTGTATTGTGTACTGTATTGTATTGTGTTTTATTGTATTGTATTGTGTACTGTACTGTATTGTGTTTTATTGCATTGTATTGTGTACTGTACTGTATTGTGTTTTATTGTATTGTATTGTGTACTGTACTGTATTGTGTTTTATTGTATTGTATTGTATTGTGTACTGTACTGTATTGTGTTTTATTGTATTGTATTGTGTACTGTACTGTATTGTGTTTTATTGTATTGTATTGTGTACTGTACTGTATTGTGTTTTATTGTATTGTATTGTGTACTGTACTGTATTGTGTTTTATTGTATTGTATTGTATTGTATTGTGTACTGTACTGTATTGTGTTTTATTGTATTGTATTGTGTACTGTACTGTATTGTGTTTTATTGTATTGTATTGTGTACTGTACTGTATTGTGTTTTATTGTATTGTATTGTATTGTGTACTGTATTGTATCTATAAGTCACGGCAGATTTCTCTGCATGAGATTCGAGCTGCTCTCTCCGGGGAGAGCACGTAGCCACAAGAGCCACTCTTTTTTATATTGTGCGGAAGATTTTCTGCGTGCGTTCGCACACGGGTCTCGGTTTATAGTCTTATCCGAAAAACTTTTGGCGAGAATGGAGTCAGCACTGAAGTTAGCTCCAGAGGAAAAATGCCATCGTACGGGAATCGAGCACGGGTCGTCATATTACAGCGCAATTTTCTGACCACTAGGCTATCCCTTACCCCCGTGGTTCTGGTTAGTAAAAGTTTTTGCACTTGGTTTGTTTTGTTTTTTGTTTTTGTTTTGTTTTTGCGTTTTGGCTTGCTTTGTTTCCACGATTTCTTCAGTTTTGAGAAAGCAGGCATGCAGACAGGTTAGATAGATAGATACACAGCAGTCTGCTTCTGGGAGCTCCATGCTCTCTCTTCTTTTATCTCCAGGTCTCGCGGGTATGATTTTTACGAACTTGAGGAATATAACAAGATTGTGACAGACACTGCTGAAGTGAGAAGTTGCCTTTGAAGCCTGCCTGCCTGCCGGCCTGGGAATAGGGTAGTTCGTTACCACACCAGACACACCAGACTTGGAGCTGGCAGATAGTGCAGTGTATCTTCATCAGAGGTGTGTGTGTGTGTGTGTGTGTGTGTGTATATATATATATTATATATATAATATATATATATATATATATATATATATATATATATATATATATATATGGGGGGGAGGGGGGTATGTATACATAAATATATATACTATATATATGATCATATATATATATATATATATATATATATATATATATATAGTCTACATATATATATATATATATATATATATATATATATATATATATATATATATATTCATGATCATATTATGTCTTTGATTGTAAAACATGTGTATGATACAGCATCAAAGCCACAAGAAACACCCAAACATGTAGAACTGACTTTATTAATCACAACTTGGGGAAGGCCTGGTTTAACTTTTGTTTCCAAAGGCAGAGTACGTGTCTTGTGGGATGAATCATTACATCACTTGTCCTTTTTACGTCATTGGCTTTGGAGTTTCATGTTCTACTTCTGTCATTTTTTGTTTTTATTTGTCTTTGGCTTTATTGTGACAGAATTTTTCGCAGTAGGCCTATTGTAAATTTGTTGCTAACCTACATGCATGGGTTTTGCAGATCTTGTGACTTCTGCATAGGTAGGAATTGAGAGTTTTACAGATTCAGAATTTGTTTCGTGGTCACCATTGCAGGTTGGAGCCTTTATATGTTGGTATTGCCTCGAAATTGTACTTATGATATCATGTTGACGGCTAACGGTATTTTCTAGCTATGAAACACGGCTGCACAGTACGTTGATGATGCATTTTTAGTCATTGATTGCACTTGCTTGTCCACTGGAGCTAGTGCGTTTTCTGCACTGCTGGCTAGATCTAAAGGCTTGCCAACAGCAGTGTCGTTTTTCTGTGTGCATGTTTCAAAACTTTCTTTCTCAGGTTCCCTTACCTTCTTCGTTTTCAACTCTCCTGTAGAAACGGGAGATGTCACACGGCTTCCCTGGCTCCGTGATGATGCAGATCTAGTCATACTTCCATTGTAACAACCGCGGTAACTCTGCAGGCGATCTGTTAAGTTGCAGACTGTTTCCGCCATCTTGTTGTTGTTGTTGTGTGTGTGAGTGTGTGTGTGTGTGTGTGTGTGTGTGTGTGTGTGTGCGTGTGTGTGTGTGTGTGTGTGTGTGTGTCCAGCTTCCGACAGGCCCCTATCCAGAGTTTTGTTTTTGTTGCTGACTCTTATCATGACTGGAGCTAGAGAGTCAAGTTTCGTAAACTTAACTTCGAAGTCGGAATGCAGCTACCTTAATGATGGAGGGGACAAAAAACCCGAAACCGGTCGCACATGCTAAAAATATCACCATTGATAAACGCCCTAGCCGAGGAGCAAAGAAAAACAGAGAGAGATCCAGTGTTGGGAGTTGTTCTGATTAGAGCCAGTGGTGTTGAACCCTATCAGCCTAACATCTCTCGCACAGGTCCCCAGTGTCTCACTCTGCTTTTTTTTAAATATATATTTTTTAAAGTTTCTAGATACAGAGCTCGGTCAAGAAAAAAAGTATTGCAAATACCCCAATGTGTGTAAGCTGTTGCCTATATCTATCTATCTATCTATCTATCTATCTATCTATCTATCTATCTATCTATCTATCTATCTATCTATCTATCTATCTATCTATCTATCTATCCATCCCTAAGTCTGGCGACCGTGGGGGCATCCCTGAAGACTTCACAACCAGTTCCCTCCATTCCTCTCTCTGTTCTGCCTTTCTCAAAATTTGGTTGAGTTCTAAGGCCTGCCCATTCGCTGATGGAATAGTACGGAATTTTTTATTTTTTAAAAATATTTTTGTTAGTACGTTTCACTTTAAAATTTATAAATTATCTTATCCAAACTGCAGGTACTTGTATTTGTCGGGGATGGCTGGCAGATGTTCCAGGAGAGAAAAGTGTCTCCTTTCCAAAGTAGATCCTGCAAAGCATTGTCCATCATCATACTGCTGTCTTTCCCCCGTGAAGATGCCGGGGCCCTATCAGTATAAATAGCTTCTCCACCTTCAGGAAACTTTGTACTAGAAGTCCCTCTTTTCTATCACTCTCTTTGGTTCTACTTTGTTTCTTTTCTTCCTGTCTTTTCCTTCTTGTCTATGTTCTGCCTTATTGGTCCATTCTCCTGCCTTTTTTTCCCCAAGACAGACTTAACAGATAACATTTCTCCTCCACACCAAAGTCGGATGTGCTGGGCCTGACTTGTCAGGCGCTGAGTGGCAGCGCAACGTATTTTCGCTCGTGTGATTGACAAACAGTGGTTGCTGTCTGAGCGTTCGAGGAAGAAAATATTGCTGTCTTCACTTTTCTTTTTCAAAACAATACAGAAAATTCTGATTCCTTGATCCCATGATTACTTCGGTATCAATGTCTCTTCCGCTTCTGAGCCAGTGGTAAGCTCTTGTCAGAGGTAAAAAAGGGTAAAGGTGTCCCATGACCTACGCGGTCGTAGGGGAGCGAGACCCCAGCTTCTCTAGGGGCGAGCGTATTGGGTGTGGGGGGCGGGGGGGGGGGGCGCCCATCTCCTCTTCATTGCTGCTTTACCCTCCCTGACCCTAAAGAGGGCAGGTACCCATGTACACCTGGGTGGACTGGGGACTGTACTGAAACCAAGGCACGCAAACGGTCATCCATCCACTCGGTAACCACGTTCGATGCTGCTTAACCTTAGCCTGAGGAAAGTGAGTGCTCTGACCACTGAGCTATCCCGCCCCCGTTTAATGAAGGCGTGGTGTAGCGGTCACTATTCTAGAAGACATCCCGGTCTGGATCGGTCGCTGAGGTATGGTTGTTGTCCTGGAAGGGTCTCCGTAGGCAGGTAAGTATAGGTAAGTAGGTAGGATAGAGAGGTAGGTAGGTGTACGTAGGTAGGTACGTGTAGGTATTTATTTATTTATTACCACTTTATATCACAGCAGATTTCCATGCGTGAAATTAGGGTAGGAAGGTAGGTAAGTAGGTGGGTAGGTAGGTAGATAGGTAGGTGTGTGTATATAGGCAGCTGTAGATAGATATGTAGGTTGGTAGGTAGGTATCCAGATATATGTATATAGGTTGGTAGGTAGATATCTAAGTAGGTAGATAGGTAGATATATGCATATAGGCAGGTAGGTTGGTAGATATATACATATAGGCAGGTAGGTAGGTAGGTAGATACATGGATATAAGCAGGTAGGTAGGTAGATATATGTATATAGGCAGGTAGGTAAGTAGGTAGGTAGATATTGTATAAAAGCAGGTAGGTAGGTAGATATATGTATATAGGCAGGTAGGTAGGTAGATATATGTATACAGGCAGGTAGGTAGGTAGATATATAGATATATAGATATATAGATAGATAGATAGATAGATAGATAGATAGATATGTATAGGTATAGGTATATAGGTATAGTATAGGTATATATATATATATATATATATATATATATATATATATATATATATATATATATATATATATATATATATATATATATATAGGCAGGCAGGCAGGCAGGCAGGCAGGCAGGCAGGCAGGTAGGTAGGTATAGATATATCTATAAAGGCAGGTAGGTAGGTAGGAAGGTATATGTATGTAGGCAGGTTGGTAGGTAGATATATGTCTATAGGCAGATAGGTAGGTAGGTATATGTACATAGGCAGGTAGGTAGGTATATGTATTTAGGCAGGAAGGTAGGTGGGTAGGTATATGTATATAGGCAGGTAGGTAGGTACGTAAGTATATGTATATAGGTAGGTATGTATAGGTATATAGGCAGGTAGGTAGGTTAGATACATGTATATATATATATATATATATATATATATATATATATAATAGATAGATAGATAGATAGATAGATAGATAGATAGATAGATATATAGATAGATATATACACATATATAGATATATATCTATATATATCTATATATATAGGCAGGTAGGTAGGTAGGTAGGTAGGTATATATAGGCAGGTAGGTAGGTAGGTATATGTATATGGGCAGGTGAGTAGGTAGGTAGGTATATGTATATAGGCAGGTTGGTAGGTAGGTAGGTATATGTATATAGGCAGGTTGGTAGGTAGGTAGGTATATGTATATAGGCAGATTGGTAGGTAGGTATATGTATATAGGCAGGTTGGTAGGTAGGTTTATGTATATAGGTAGGTAGGTATATACATGTATATTAGCAGGTTGGTAGGTAGGCAGGTATATGTATATAGGCAGGTAGGTAGGTAGGTAGGTAGGTATATGTATATAGGCAGATTGGTAGGTAGGTATATGTATATAGGTAGGTAGGTAGGTAGGCAGGTATATGTATATAGGCAGGTAGGTAGGTAGGAATATGTATATAGGCAGGTTGGTAGGTAGGTTTATGTATATAGGTAGGTAGGTATATACATGTATATTAGCAGGTTGGTAGGTAGGCAGGTATATGTATATAGGCAGGTAGGTAGGTAGGTAGGTAGGTAGGTATATGTATATAAACAGGTTGGTATGCAGGTAGGTACATAGATATAGGAATGTTGGTTGGTCTGTAGGTATATGTATATATGCAGGTTGGTAGGTAGGTAGGTATATGTATAAAGACAGGTAGGTAGGTAGGTAGGTAGGTATATGTATATAGGCAGGTTTGTAGGCAAGTAGGTATATGTATATAGGCAGGTTGGTAGGCAAGTAGCTATATGTATATAGGCAGGTTGGTAGGTAGGTATATGTATATAGGCAGGTTGGTAGGTAGGTTGGTAGGCAGGTAGGTATATGTATATAGGCAGTTAGGTAGGTAGGTAGGTATATGTATATAGGCAGGCTGGTAGGCAGGTAGGTATATGTGTATAGGCAGGTTGGTAGGCAGGTAGGTATATGTACATAGGCAGGTTGGTAGGCAGGTAGGTATATGTACATAGGCAGGTTGGTAGGCAAGTAGCTATATGTATATAGGCAGGTTGGCAGGTAGGTATATGTATATAGGCAGGTTGGTAGGTAGGTTTATGTATATAGGCAGGCTGGTAGGCAGATACGTATATGTATATAGGCAGGTTGGTAGGTAGGTAGGTATATGTATATAGGCACTTTGGCAGGCAGGTAGGTATATGTATATAGGCAGGTTGGTAGGCAGGTAGGTATATGTATATAGGCAGGTTGATAAGCAGTTAGGTATATGTATAAAGGCAGGTAGGTAGGCAGGTAGGTAGGTAGGTAGGCAAGGCAAGGCAAGGCAAGGCAAGGCAAAGTATTTTATTCGAGGATAATAGATAAGCACTCGAGTGCTTTTTACATCCAGTCCCCGCCCTTTTCAGGGATACATCAAGATGAAAAGATACTAAACAATAAAAGGTAGGTAGGTAGGTATATGTATATAGGCAGGTTGGTAGGCAGGTAGATATATATATATATATATATATATATATATATATATATATATAATATATATATATATATATATATATATATAATATATAGGCAGGTAGGTAGGTAGGTACGTAGGTACATATATGTATACAGACGGGTAGGTAGGTAGATATATGTATATAGATCTAGGCAGGTTGGTAGGTAGGTATATGTATATAGGCAGGTTGGTAGGCAGGTAGGTATATGTATATAGGCAGGTGGGTAGGTAGTAGGTAGGTATATATATATATAGGCAGGTAGGTAGGTAGGTAGATATATATATATATATATTATATATATATATATATATATATATATATA
The DNA here is from genome assembly GCA_030674155.1 of Stramonita haemastoma. Lineage (NCBI taxonomy): Eukaryota > Metazoa > Mollusca > Gastropoda > Neogastropoda > Muricidae > Stramonita > Stramonita haemastoma. Next base: position 49,476,437 of record CM060336.1, read on the forward strand.
TATATATATATATATATATATATATATAGGCAGGTTGTTAGGTAGGCAGGTATATGTAT
>CM060336.1:49481495-49503995 GCA_030674155.1 Stramonita haemastoma
CCAAACAAAAATTTAAAAAAAAAAAACGTCCACGCCCGCGCGCGTGGACACACACACACACACACACACACACACACACACACACACACACACACACACACACACACACACACGAACCTGCAAAACCCATAATACTGCCAAGCCATACCAAAAAAAAATACAAACCCAAAATCCAAACTTATTCATTCATTCATTCATTTCTTCAGTTTCCTTTTTTTTTTGGGCGGTACAGAATTGTGTTATTAATTAATTAATTAATATAGGTTACGGTGTTTCTCAGTTACGCCAGCATAGATGTCAACTCAGCTTACGGTTCCCATAATAATAAATAAAGATATCAGCCTTTACAACAAAAAAATCCAACAAATTTCTTTTCACCAAAGAGAGATGGAGATGAGGGGGTGGGGGGAGGTGGAAGTAGGGGAGACAATCAGCTGATATTTGTTTATGTATTTCTTATGAAAAATGGCTTTTTTTGGGGGGGGGGGGATTGTTTTTTTCTCTTCAGATTCGCAATATTTTGTTTGCCCAGCTTCTGAATGTGAGTTTGGGGTTAACCTCAGTGGTCCTTCTCAATGCATTCGATTTTGTTGTGACAGATTCGCCAAAAAAAAGGGCGAAATAATTTGCATTTAAATTCTTTATAAAGTTCGCATTCGTCCGAACCAAATTTATTTTAGAGCAATCAGTAACGCCCCATATATATATATATATATATATATATATATATATGAGGCGTTATTGATTACTATAAAATTTATTAATACATAACTAATCAAAGGTATTCATAATACAGCACACGTATTACGAACCAGTGCAATATCAGTCATAATTTCTTTCTTTCTTTTTATTATTTCATCATTTATTTTTCGTTTTCCTTACACACTTAAAAGACAAAATAAACAGAAAGAGAGATATATCACTCACAACAACATTTACCCTCACAATGAAAAAAAGAGAGAGAGAGAGAGAGAGAGAGAGAGAGAGAGAGAGAGAGAGAGAGAGAGAGAGAGAGAGAGAGAGAGAGAGGACACAAAACCCCGAACATAAGAGAGAGAAGAAGCATCAATGATTCTGTGACAAAAAACAACTGGAATGCATAGCCACCATATTTCTGTTAAAAATATAGAATTATGTGTGTATTCAAAAACCGTCCTTGTATTTTCCGTGTTTATGGATATGGAAATTATTGTCCACTTGCAAAAAAAAAAAAAAAAAAGGACAGAGGGAGGGGGAGGGGGTTAGTGAGCAGATGGGTTGGGAAGGTTTATTGGCAGGTAGGAGGATGAGGCGGGGGGGGGGGGGGGGGGTGTGGAGGGAGAAGGAAGGGGAGGGGGGGAGGGGGTTAGAGCTGGAGCAATATATAGGTACAGACAATAGCTGGGATGGAAAAGGGAGAGAGGGAGGTGAGAGGAGAGGGCAGAGAGGAGAGAGAGAGGAGAGAGAGAGAGAGAGAGGAGGAGAGAGAGAGAGAGAGAGAGAGAGAGGAGAGAGAGAGAGAGAGAGGGAGGGAGGGAGGGAGGGAGGAGGGAGGAGAGAGGAGAGAGAGAGAGAGAAGAGAGAGAGGAGAGAGAGAAGGAGAGAGAGAGAGAAGTTTCATCCTCTGGCTTTTTGAATCGTCATTCTATCAAGTGATCCATTTAACTTGAAAATGAAACAAACAAAAAAACAAAAATTCTTTGAAAAAAAAATGTAGGCTTAGAGACCCAAACCATTCAACTAAACGGTAATTCGCCAACGCACGCAAACACGATAATTATAATCTGATGCCAAGACCATTAGTGTTTCGTCCAGTTACATCTATTCATGATATAAAGAAAAAATAACCCTCAAAAAGCGGAAATACCGACAACAACAACAAAAAAACAACAACCCAGCTCTGTTTCAAATACACCAAACGGGCTTGCAGGTTAGAATTTTTTGTGTTCGGTTTTCAGGTGTGTGTGTGGTGTGTGTGTGTGTGTGTGTGTGTGTGTGTGTGTGTGTGTGTGTGTGTGTGTGTGTGTGTGTGTTTGTCCGTGTGTTTTAGGTTTTATTTTTGGTGCAAGTTTACGCCAATGTTCATCCTCTGTCGAACAGTATCATTTGGTTGAAGGAGATGATAAAAGGTGGTCAGAATTTTTCTGCAGAGAAAACAACCAAAGCAGTTTGAAACATAGGCAACTAAGCAAGAAAATGACGACCAAAAAAAAAAAAAAAAACCTGAAAAAATTCCCCCCAAACAATACCCCCCCCCCCTTTCAGTAATAAAGTAATGAAACAGAAACCTGAACGACAACGAGTGCGCAAAAAACGATCACAATAACACGGTTAAGTTAGTTATCTATATATTTCCGCAGCATAGCCGTTTGCCAACGAAAAAAAAAACCCTAAACCAAAACAAAACCCCACAAAAAAAACCCAACCCCCCAAAACAAACAAAAAGTTACGGAAAAACCCCACACAAGAAAACAAGCATACACAATTCTTGTCTTTTCCTAAGGTCAGTATATTCACATCCATGGCTTGTTACAGTTTTTTTTGGTTTAAAAAACAAGTTTTTTTGTCCAGCACTTCAGTAATAACACGAATGCAAAAGACTAGTCTGTCCCATTTGGAAAAACCCTCTACGGTATAACAGCAGATGGTCCAATCTTTATTTATTTATTTATTTATTATTTATTTATTTATTTATCTATTTATTTATTTATTTATCAGGTTTTTCTCTTCTATTTTTTATATTTTGGTTTGGTTTTTGGTTTTCGTCAGCAAAGGATAGGGTTGATAGCAATAGTACAGTATAATATATATATATGTGTGTGTGTGTATGTGTCTGTCTGTCTGTCTGTCTGTCTGTTTGTGTGTGTCTGTGTGTGTATAAATCATAAATCAATTAATCTGTTTATCCAAATATCAAAATGCACAATAAATGTGACTATTTGGAGGAGATCGGAATGGGAGAGGGGGGGGGGGGGAGTTGAGAGGTTGAGTGCAACAATCAAGATATCTACATTTGAGTGAATTTTACGTGAAATTTGCCCGTTAAAATAAACAACATTCCATCCCTGAATCACTGGTCAGTGTCTGTACACAGAACTTTGAGTATGAAATCCAAGACTCCCCCCCCCCCCCCCCCCTTAAAAACAATTGATAAATAAAAATGATCGTATGCCTAATAGTAATGCCAATAAATGAACAAAACTTTGAAATAAAAGACTTTTTTTTTTTTTTTGGGGGGGGGGGGGGGGCATAAACGCCATTTGCATTCTTCATACAAGAAAGCTTTGTTGTTTCTTTTTCTCCATCCATCACAGACCACTGGTTGCTTTACCTGTTTACATAGTTATCCTGGTTCTTGTGATAAAAAAAAGAAAGAAAAAAAAGACTGCAAAGGGTTTCAGTACTTTTCACCTCTAGTCTACAATTCACAATAAAAGGGGGGAGTGTCTTACATGGCGTTACCATTTATTACTCTGCACTGTCATTCAAAATGTATCCTGTAATATAACTGAAGGATCTCACGAACTACTCTAAACACAATCCGTTTCTGTCATATCGAAGCAAACACAGGTGTGTTTTTTCCCCCTCCGTAACATAGTGTAGCAAAGATAATCAAAACGATAACTTTTACAAACACTGAACTGTTTTATCCCCGTCATTCCTCCCCACCCCCCACCCTTATCCCCCCACCCACCCCAAAATGAACTCCGCTTGTACAATTCTCGTGGGGTTTTTTGTTGTTATTTTTAAAATCTGAAGCTTAACACAGAAGGGGGAAAAAGGCTTAAAACTATCTTTAAAAAAAAAAAAAGAATTTACCTTTACTTTACCCAAACTGCCAACAATCCGCTTCGAACGTATTCATTTTGTGTTTCATATATATATATGGGGGGAGGGGTTATGTTGATAAAACAACACAAAACTTGCCCCCAAAAACCAAGACAGACGGCTCAGAGAACAAGACGGATCACCACCATCTGTGCACGACAAAACCAATCACTAGTGTCCAGATAAAAAAACAAAACAAAAAAAGCAAACGAATAGTAAAAAAAAAACAAAAAAGAGACGACTGTAACCCGTGGACATATCTAGACAAACGTTTAAAAAAAAAAAAAAAAAACTGTGAAAAGCAACGAATTTTTTTGTAATGATATATGCAATTAAAACTCCACACTTTTTAACGCAGGATGATCAACGGTCTTCCAATTATTTGAAAAAAAAACCCGTCCCTCACACCCACCTCCCCAAAAAGCAAGCAAAAAAAAAACCCAAACTCAAAACGCAAAATAGTATAAACCCAAATTATCGAGAGAGTAAAAAAAACAAAAAACATTCTGTAAATGTATATAATCATAATTATACCATCAGGTTTAGATTCATGTCGAAAAAAAACAATGTCCCACTTGCAAGTCAATATTCTTTTTTTCTGGTTAACCGTACTTTTTGTCCCCTAACGATTTTGGACTATCACTCACAAACAGAACACCAAACAACAACAACAACAACAACAAAACAAAAAAAAACTTTCTTTTTTCAAAAATCCGAACAAACAAGCAAAAGTCCCACACCAAAAAAATAATCAAAGGGCCATCAAAAGTATCAAGTAATAAAGAAAATGATACATATTCACTTCAACCAGTCAGTATCACTAAACATAAACACTTTATAATCCAACCTGTTCTTCCTTTTTTTTTTTTTTTTTTTTTTTTTTTTTTGAGTTTTTACAAATGAATGGAAACCCGACAAAGGAACGTAAGCTATAAAGAAGGGAGTTAATCACGGGCCAAACATAAAAAAGTAGCCAATCATAACATTATCTCTTTTATAAACAACCCAGTGGAGAAAAAACAACAACAGACAAACAAACAAGCCAACAGTTCCCTTTGAAACCAATAAAATATGTCATTGCAGATTTCCATTTTAGACAATTGTCATTGCAAAATCAAGCCAGACTTAGCTTTCTTTACCCTTTGAATTAAAGACAAAAAAATGAACCGTTACATTCGAGCATGAGACTGAATAAAGTCATATCATTTTCATGAAATACAAACATATCAATTGCCACCCCCAAAAAAACAAAACAAACAAACAAGAAAAACAAAAACTAAAACCAAAAAAAAAACAAACAGAAAAAAAACAAACAAAATGCCTCTGCATGCAAGCGTATTCTATCAGTCACAGAGTATACACTTTAATACGCACCTTATTTTTTCAATTAGTCCCTGACCACAAACATTTTGGATAATTTTGCAAAAGAAAGAACTGAGCAACCTTTTTACCAATTCGTTTCCCAAAAAACAAAACAAAAAAACCCTAAACACACACACACACACCACACACACACACACACAAACCCAACTACCCCAACAATATACAATCTTTCTACCCCCCCCCCCCCCCTACCCCTTTTTAACAAAAATCGCAAACAATATTCATTCTTAACATCCCATTCTGTTATTTTGTCTGATTTCAGCTAAGCTGACCAAGAAAACGCCCTGATCAAGTTCGCTGCCGAAAATCTACGATCCAGCATGAAGTCAACGGTTTCAAGTTTCTATTTCTATCTTCGAAGTTAGAGTGACAGGAGCATCTTTTGGGGTTTTTTTTTTCTGTGGGGGGAGGGGAAGGGAGGAGAGGGGAAGGGAGGGGAAGGGAGGGGAGGGGAGGGAGGAGAGCTACTATCCCCAACTGTTCCAAGTTTTTGTTTTTGGTGTGACAAAACAGTGAGGCAGGTTGTGGGATTGCTGATTATGATGAAACACCTTGACCCCTCAGCATGTTTAGTTTGTCGGCAAGTCTTTAGTATTCTTGACAAATTAATTTATGTGTCGCTGCAACTGTCTTAGGTAGTACCAACAAGTTCTGTTTCAATGGACAACAGTTTATATTTTAACTCACAACAGTTCTACTTTAATTGACAACAATTCTATTTTAACTGACATTAGTTGTATCACGTTTTTGGTCAGCCTGGGTTTGGTTTATGGGTGTTTTTTTTCAAGGAGGACAAAAATTTGTGTGTCAGCGCCTGAGGAAGTTTGTGGTTTATTACTAGTAGCAGGAATCACCACTGCAACCCCCCCCCTCCCCCCACCTACCCTTTATCTGTTGACCACTACCGCTGCCTTTTATCCCCACCTCCCATCAGTTTCCTGTCCAGTTTGATCAGTCATACTATATCCCAAGTGTATACCCCTTTAAGTCACGGCAGATTTCTCTTTATACTCCCCCCCCCCCCCCCCCCTCCTCACTTTCCCTCTTAGTCATGACTGCTGTGAATCCTGTGTCAACAGTTAACTGCCACAACTAGATCTCTCCTTAAGTAAAACTAAACCAAAAATGGTACTACTCATGTAAGTAGACACCGTTGTTCCCCCGTATATTAGCAGTTGTCTCTTCCTTCTATCGTTTCTGTTAACAACCATTCGTCCGTTCCACTTTTCCTATCAGTCATTTCTTTGTACTACCAGTCATTTCTTCGTTCCCCACTTACATAAGCAGTCATTTTTTGTCGTTCCCTTTCTATGATCAGTTATTCTTCGTTCTCTTCGACGATCAGTCGTTCCTAGTTAAAGAGACAGCGTGTTCCAGAAGGTCAATCTTTGAGTAATACAAGTTCCAGTACATGGACACGAATAGAGAAAAGTGAGGGAGGGATGAGGACGAAAAAAAAGATACCCCAACCTTTTCAGAACTTCTAAAAATCCAGAACAATGCCCTAAAAATCCACCCCAAAACAACAACAAAAAACTGATACTGCCCTCCCCAAATAGAAATCTAACACGGGATTTTTAAAAAATCAAACCAGGAAAAATAGTTTTTTTTTCGTGAAGAAATGACGCACATGCATTATCACAACAATAATGTTTCTTCTTCATCTTTCTATCGTTTAATTAAACACAGCAGGAGTGATATAATATGTACGCACAGTTATCATTTATATAATATAGTATCAGCAATGATATCTCAAACGAGCTGCGTTTATTCATTTATTTTTCGATGAGCTCCCACCTATAGATTTTATATACGAGTAAACATTAGCTAGCAGAGGACAGACACGATGGCGGAGTGGTTAAAAGCGTTTAACTTCAATCCTGTGGGTTTGTGAAGTCGTGGGTTCGAATCTCGGCAGAGATGTGTGTAAATTAAGAGTGGGGATTTAAAAAGAAAAATCGCCCGTGTCAACTTTAAGTGCAGACCTGCCAGTGCCTTAACTCTTTCACATCATTCTTCTTCATCATCACCTACCCCGAATTCTAGTGTTGAGGGGCATACGCTAACTCATACGCATGCAGTAGATGAAATATGCGCAGTAAAAAAAATCCTGTAATTCAGGCCAGTGTTGGGTGGGTTACGGTAACACGAACAGACCCAGCATGCATCCTGTATGATCCTAACTCCGTCCTCTCCGCTACTCAGCGTCGGTTCTGTAGCCTATCATCGCAAGGGACCACATCAGCATCGTGGTCATCTGTATGAGTGTTCGACCAAGAAGTGATCATAACAGCAACCGCTTTTGCCCATTTGGAGTTCCATTTCGCCTCTCTGACTAGTTAATGCGTGTTCGTTCCCTTTTTTGTGTGTAAAATGTTTTATAAAATTCACTGTTTGTGGTGGTGTTAAGCGGTTCCCTTGTCTCTAACACCACTTATTAGCGAACGGACGTTTGTGGTGTGGTTACTACGTTTTGTGCTTTTCTTGTCGCCAACAAGACGTTTCACATGCGCAAACCCGTTTCTAAAATAACTGGGAAATTATATATTTTTTAAAACTATTTAGCACATCGCTTCAGGTTGTGTTTTCATCTTGTATAACACGACCAAAGCGATGTGTTGAATGATTTAAAAAAACTAATGTCCAGTTATTTTAGGAACGGGTTCGCGCATTTGAATGTCTTGATCCAGTTATGGACAAGAAACCCATTTAGTGACATCACTTAAAAGCAGCCACACCGAAAACGTCCGTTAGCTTTAAGTGTGTGTGTGTGTGTGTGTGTGTGTGTGTGTGTGTGTGTGTGTGTGTGTGTGTGTGCGTGCGTCGTGTGCGCGCGCGCGCGCACCCATGCAAGTGATGTGTATATTGACTCTGTAACATCAATAGTGTGCGAATGTGTCCTTGTTTCTGTGTGTCCAACGTATTAGCGAACAGAAATGCATAATCCCTCTGCATATTTTGTACAAAAGACAACACCACTAACCTCAGGGATAGTCTGAACTATTCTCTTTTTTTTAACGGTTTTCAACAGTCATGACGACACGTTCTTGTTTTCCAAAAAAGAAAAGAAAATGTTCAGTATCAGGAAATTCCATATAAAATAGTAAAGTAAAAAGAAAAAACAGGAGACGAGGCAGACAAAGCACCTGGAATAAGCTTCTTTTTCAGCACAACTCATGACAACATAACAGAAGCAAAAGACGTTACGGTTCCAATTTTCCCACCTTGTCCTAAAAAATGACAAAGAAAAGCATGCAAGGAAAAAACAAAAAACAAAAAAACAAACAAACTTACACCCCCCTTCTCCCTAAACAAACAAAATCTCCAGGTACAAGCAGAATTCATTCAAAACCGGCTTTTTCTAGATGACTTAATCAAATAAGTATAAATCTAATCACTGAAAAAATTGTGTTCGTTTCAATTGGTTAATTCAAAGTAGAAAGTTATATATAACATACTGAAGCCATAGCGTAAACAAGATATACCCAAACATACAAAACAAAACAATAAAAAAGATATTCGAACAAACCATTAACCTCACCATATCCTCATCCCCCACCCCTCACAAAAAAAAAGCAAAAAGAAAAACCGAGCAAAGAAACCACCAAAAAACAAAAACAAAATTTCCCGTATTTTGCTCAAGTTCTTTCTCCCTAACTGGTCTATAAAACAGGTAGATAACTGAGTAGGTCTGCTTTCCGATATGACTCGGCTTACTGAAAGATAACAACAATCGAGGGTTTTCAGTTTCACTTCATACAGCAAACTATCGAGGGCTTTTGCTACATATCCGAAACATCATATATCTGCATATATTACAATTAACATTAAGAGAGAGAGAGAGAGAGAGAGAGAGAGAGAGAGAGAGAGAGAGAAGAGAGAGAGAGAGAGAGAGAGAGAGAGAGAGAGAGAGAGAGATGTTTTATCCCCGAAAAAACCTTTAGTCCCTACAGGAAGAGGGGCCTGTCGAACAAATTCCTGATAGATGATTTATAAACAAAAAACACCAGAGAAACACAAAATCAGCTTACAGACAGAAACTTATCACTTCCAGGGAAACAAGGAAGAAACTAAAAGAGAAATTGAGGAGAGAAAGAAAAAAAAACCCACACAAGCAAAACCTGACTTTATCACAGAGAGAGAAAGAGACAGAGACAAAAAGAGAGAGATGCATTCTACGACTGAGGGTGATAAATGTATAAGACAATATCAAGCTATTTATAGCTAGATCTATAAACAGCAAAGACAGCACCCTTCCCCCCAAACACCCCCCACCCACCCCAAAAAAAACCCCACAAAAATTAACCCCACTGTCCTTAAACAAAACAAAACCAACCCCGACACCAAACATACTTGCATTAATTTAAAAATCTATCATAAATATTCGAGCTGACCCAAGAGACATCATCCAAAAAGTTGCATTGATAAGACATAATGTATGACCATTCATATCTCAAAACGATTGAATAATCGTCCATAAAAAACGGGAACAAAAGACAGTGCAGATAGGAGGCTAGGCACAAGCCATACCTATCTCTATAGCCAGAACTGCGCATGTAATATTAACCACATAAAAGGGGGGAAATAAAGAAAGAAAAAAAATCTTTGACATCACAAAAATGTATACACATGTATAGTTTATTTGGTCAGCCTGATGTAACGTAGAGAAAAAGAGACCACACACAAAAATATTCAACGACTCAGATAATCATTATTATTATTATATTATTATAATGACGATGATAATTAATCAAAACAATTACCAACGTCCTCCCCCCTCCCCCCCCCCCCCAAAAAAAAAAAGCAAAACCAATATGGGAACTTGCCAACAGAAAAAAATCTTATCAAAAAAGGAAAAAGAAAAAAAAAGAGAGAAACAGCAGAAAACAAAATGAATATATATTTTTTTAAAAAATCAGTATCTCTATAACAGCTTTGCATTCAGAACTTTTCGCTATCGAGTTTAGTTATGGTGTATAAGTTCCATTGGTTTTACATGTATAAGAGAGAGAGAGAGAGAGAGAGAGAGAGAGAGAGAGAGAGAGAGAGAGAGAGAGAGAGAGAGAGAGAGAGAGAGGGAGGGGGGGGGGAGGGGGGGTTGTGCTGCATGCTGTTGTCGTTTCGCTGATAAACAGATATTACAAAGGGACATAGACTTGCTGTTTTGCTATTTTCCTTCCTTCTTTCTAACCTACTCGCACAAAAGCCCAATCCTGAGAAACAAGAAGAGTGGCTAACTCACGATAATGTATTCTGATGGGAACACCTCCAGTCATTAATGGCTCGGCATATCTGATTAATGATAAAAACACTTTTTTTTATCTCTTTTTCTGGAGTCGATACACGGGACGAGCAAAAACAAACCCAAACAAAAATCACATCAATTTTACACAGAAACCTTCATTCTCATCTAAAATGATGCACAGTAAAGATTTTTCACCTGGAAAAAAAAAAAACATGAAAAAAACCCCAAGTTTATATTTCCATAGCACGACAGTAACATGTATAATATATCATAATATTGTATAAATCGGTAGATTGCTTTGACCGAAGGAAAAAATAAAACCAAATCAAAAACGAGTGAGATATGGAAGAGGGGGTGTGGAGGGCTAGGATTTATTTAGGTGTTACTCGAAAAGAGAATGGAATAAACGAAGAGAGAGAGAGAGAGAGAGAGAGATGAGATGAGAGAGAGAGAGAGAGAGAAGAGAGAGAGAGAGAGAGAGAGAGAGAGAGAGAGAGAGAATGGAAAAAACGAGAGAGAGAAGGAGAATGGGAGACCCCATCTCGGGATGAAACAGGGGTAGAGAGGGAGGGGGAGGCTGGGTGAAGAGAGGAAGGGAGGGTGGGGGGGGAGAGGTTAGCAAAGAGGTCCATTGGATCGTCGCGCCGGGTCGGATCGCACTAAAGCATCATGTCGAACCGACCCTAACTTTGCAGCAAAAGGACAACTAATATCAGGTAGCGAGGTTACAAAAAACAATAATAAAAAAAGAAGAAAGAAAGAAAGAAGAAAAAACAAGATGGCGTCAGCAATGACACTCGTTCAGACTAACTCTCCTACCTAGAAACCCTCCCTCTGTTTGACATCTTCATCATACCAGCCAGCTTAGATTAGCTAGGACAATAATCACACACTGTGGCATAGAAAGTTTAAGACTTTTTCTTATGTATCCAAAATAAAAACAGACAAGGTGAAGGGCTCTGTAATCTTGCCAAAACACATTAACACGTGCAAGTCCAACACACAAAAAGCATCTGATATGGTTTTCCAAAAAAAAAAATTTCATAATCATAATCATACATACGTACCATGCCTATATGCGAGACTGAGGACAATGCCAGATAATCATAATCATAATAATCATAATCCAGTCCAATGGCTTTGATATGCGAGCTTGAAGTTTCTTCTTTTTTTTCGCTCTTTAATAAGCAAAACACACATACACACACATACACACACACCTACGTGCACACACACACACACAACACACACACACACACACACACACACACACACACACACACACAAGCGTGAAGTCGCCAGACATAGACTAGCAGACGAGGGCAAAGACGAAGACAAAACAATATCCCCCAAGAGCAGCAGCAAAGGTGATATTCTATAGTCAGGTGGGGAAAGCACGCTCACAGACCATCAAATCTGAATATCCGAGGGGTACAGTGATAACCCCTCCCCTTCCCCTACCCCCACCCTGAAAGTTAAGCTGCAAAGGCAGTGTGGGCCAGACACTAGAATATCTCCGAAGTCGAGAAGCGGCTACCTTACTTAATGTGTGGGAGGAAAACAGTCGCATACGCCAAGAAAATCTCACCATTGTGTCAACTTCGAAACTCTATCCGAGGAATCGAAGAGAAGACACCAGAGTTAGACCTATCTTGGAAAAGACTAGGGAGATTTAAAAAAAAAAAAAAAAAACTAAAAAGACAGAAATTCGAAGACAAAATTACTATTATTTCTTAAAAGGCGTGGGGAGGAAAATGACTGCTCTATACATCAGTAAAAAAAAAAAATCTGGTTTTAATCGACCACCACCAACGAAATTTCCCATGTCCTTTAAAAATGTCAAAATTCTGTTTCTACAAGTCGCTGACTACTTTAGGCAATCTCTTTTCTGTATAGCGTTATACCCATGATACTAGAACTAACGCAGTCCCCCCCCCCCCCCCCACAGACAAAATTTAAGACCGTGCTAGGGCCTAATTTGTTCTTGTATCTCTTTGTTACTGATATTTTATATGTACCCAGTTACTGACATCTTCTTAAGTGACGACAAACAATAACTCAAATGTATTTTACAAAAAGTAAACTTTTCTCGGGTATCTAATAAGGCCGTTGGGAAGAGAAGCTCCTATCATCTCTCAGAGGAAGCTATAGAAATTCTTCCAACTGAAATCCATGGGGTTCATCATCTTCTAGTTTCAAACGGAATATTTAATTTTTACCTTAGACTGTAGAATACATAAAGGCATATCAATCGGTACCTTCTCACCAGCATGTTGTTTAAAAAAAAGAAGAAAGTATGGAAACCTTTTCAAAATATACTCTGCAGCAGTAGTGTTACCAGCTGTGAAGTCCATTACGGAGTTTTCTATCATTAAATGCCAGCTTCTTGAGTGATAGTTTTCTGAATATTGACCGGAATAGCCGGGGTAGTACCCTCCGACTTAAAAATTCAACGATAACGAAAATAGGCCTTTTTTTTTGTTTTTTACTTTGTCAGCAATGGCAAAGAGATCCATTCAGTTGACAGAATGGTGACCCGTATCCTACATACCCACACTGCTTTAGCCATCATGGCGTATCTTCTACATCCCCCCCCTTCACCCTCTGCTTTCCTTATTCTTCTCTCTCAATCTGTACACAGCACCCACCCCCTTTCCATTAACAACCCCCCAAAAAACAACAGAACAACAACAACAAACAAACAAACAACCAAAAAACAACAACCAAGAAACAACCTTAACTAAAAGACCGCCCCCCTCCGCACAACACTTCTCACACTATGACTGCTTCCAGTAGTTAACAAATAGCAGAAAAATCCCTGATAAAGTGTTTTAGAGTGGTCACATCATGTACTTCCACGGAGAGCAATATAGTAGCTTTTAGGTTTCTGATCATCCCCTAACTTAATGTCTACAGCCATGCATCTTTTTTACAATATTTAGTCCGGACAGCCAGTATAGCTCATTTTAGAATACCAGCCTATAATAACTTAAATAAGTATTGCTATGTCCGTCCATCACCACATTAGCTAACCTTCCTTGCCATCCCTGGTCATGAATTTTAAAAATAAATCCCTGGCTTTACTGACTCCCTCAGTTCTGCAAGATGGCAAAGCATCTCGACCTCTGGTCAATCGACTTCTTGACAGAAGCGGGTTAGGTTAGCATCAAAGGTGGGATTTCCCACACGAAGATGCCACTTTTGGGAAAAACTGCACGTGAAACTGCACCTTCAAGGTCTGATGATCAGATAATCCGATTTCTTGCCATCAAGGCAGGGCTCCTCTCCCTAGGAAGCACATGGCATCCTTGCAAGCTTAGGGAAGGTTTTTTCGTTTTTTATCTCAAAGCTTTTCGCCAGGTACAAAGTTCTTGCTAGCATGGGGTCTTTTACGAGCGTTAATGTTTTACGCTTTCCACAGAAGCTCAGTCTGTGTTTCGGGAAAGATACCAGCTTCCATACGACAGATATTTGGGTTAGAATTAATGGATGGAGAGAATGTCTCGCATTCGGCGGGATTGGAACCGCAGTTTTTGCCTCCTTTCTTCTAGTTTCAATTTGAGATAAGAGTCCGACCCTCTCCATCTGACTTTTCCAGACATATTTTGTAAACCACCTCTTACCCAAAACCTAACACTTAAACACCCCTCAAATCAAACACTACACTTAATACACCACTGCATCTATGAAAAAAAAAATCTTGATATGTTTCTTAAGACGAGACGCATTCAGCAACTGTTGTAGATTCACTGCCACGATATTATATTACAGTACACAGAGGTATGGTGATCATGACACGAGATTTAACGAGCTTGAGAAAGTCCTACTATTTTGCAAGGCATCAGCTGAATACTGTCCATACAGTCACCCAGAGTATCTCTGCCTCTCTCTTATTCAGCTTCAAATCTTTGCCCAGGGCAGCATAGCCAGCTGTAGCTGATAGATCACGGCCAGTCAAAGAGGGGTTCGGATCCCTAGGGTTGATTCCAACCCCCCCTTTTTACTACTAAGCAGTCAGCAACGGTTTAACTCTTTAAATTCCTGGGAGCAGATCAGTCAGTACACGTCCTCGCAGCTACAATCACACAGACAGTGTCTTTCTTTTCCATGCCAGATTTAGTGGTTGGAGTCAAGTAAAACTTTCGAACAAAACGAAAAAACAACTCAAAGCAATCACAAACGAAATCAGAAGCCTAGCAATATCGTTAACCCTTTTAAATAACCCATCTCCGAAGTCTTGTGCATTTTTAGCGGGTGACGTTCCATCCGCGGGTGAACGGAGATGAAGGGTTAATCTCAAATGCTGATACATGGAAATCATCAGAGATAATACATATGCAAGATGCTTCTTTTTTTTATATAGCACGTGTCAAGCAGACCACTCCAAAGTATACACAATCATAACTTACGCCAATCAGATCAACAAGTAGTGTTCGCTGTGCAATCCAGAGACGTCCACTTATACACTCCATCCACGTGGACACAGACTATGTACACAACATCCAATAGTTGTCTTCTCCTTGTCAACACAACCCCATTTGTTACGGTAAAAAAAAAATATATCACTTGCTTTCTGCAATCCCTTCCATGCACACACACACAGACACTTTGATAGTCCGCCAGTCACGCCAATTAATATAAATATTATATATATATATATATATATATCCGCTCGTTCTCCAATGTACAGACACATTCGCAAGGTATAAACAAACACCACAGACATTATTTTTCTGATGTAAGTATACTATGTACAAGATGTCCCTTTATCGTGTATAGATATTACGGTTTGAGCTGTACAAGAGAAATATGCACAACTGTTCCGCCTCGGTCACTGACTTGCATCGTTTTTCCATAGCAATGCATTGTGATCAATCTAGCATGATAGCACTCACACAACACACTCCGTCATCAACATCTTTTGATATTGTGATCAATCTAGCACGATACCACTCACACAACACACGTCATCATCAACATCCTTTTGATATCCAGTACTTCATAATAATATCAGTATCCAAAATAAAAACAATCAATCAATCACTGAATATGAAAAAAATAATAACACCAAAAAAACCACAAAAAGCAACAGATAATATTTTCCAGAAAAAAGCAGTATTCAGTATACAATTTTTTTTAATATATATATATTCCCAGACCATCGAGTTTTTCGTTTTGTTTTCTTCATTCCCAGAACTCAAACCTTAAAAGTCGTGAGGACATACCCAAAAAAATGAACACATTCAAAAACACCACACACCCTAAAAAATGTGGACAAGAAGTAGTAGGTAAGACTTTTATAATAACATAATAACAACAAAAAAACCGTTTTAAGACATCTGTTTCAATGTATGGGTGGTTGGTTTTGTCATCAGTAAGATGATTGGGGGGTCCAGCGGAACCCAGAATGATGTTGTTCCGGTCAGCCATTACTGACCATCCAACAGAAAGATGACGATGCACTGAGCACACTTGAGGCACTACTGCTTTCAGTAAGTGAGCACGCATACCCCCCCCCCCCCCCACCCTCTCCGAGACATGCACAGTTCATTTGCATACTCTAGTATGCCAGTATCATGGCATCCAAACACCGAATACATCAGGGAAAAGAAAATCTAAAACAAAAACAGAAATGCATACAAAAAATGATTTAAAGCAGACGTACGTTCGAACAGATTACACCAGTAAAGTTTCAAATCATATACGTATATATATAGTTTTTGGGCCTATCCATATTACAAAATAATACACAAAAACAGGGATGTAACTTTGTGTGTGTATACACAAAACAGGTATGTTTTATATCAAAATAAAAGCGAACAGAATTTGGAATCTACATATCCAGATTGCTTACATGTTTGCGTTAAAGATGTCAAAAAAGAAAAGAAAAAAGAAATCTTGCTACAGTTTTACGGTTCACATTCTTTCGTCAGGTCGATAATAAATGGCTACCTTTGTGGTTGTTTCAGATAAAACAAAATGTTTTGTCACATAGTATCTACTTCCTCAATTTTTATCAATGTATACGTACATTTTCTTATAAACATTAAGCAGTTTTGATATTGTACCAACGCTGCCCACTTGCCCTTGAGTCTTACCGTTTTGCAGTTTTCTTAACTACTGTCCCATCTTTTGCAGGTTTCTTAATACACAGCCCCATCCCTCGTGTCTCGCCCCCCCCCCCCCCCCCCCCAACATCATGCTCATCCCAATACCGTTGTGTTCTTCGCCCTGTATTTTTTTCCATTTTTTCATCAATTAATGCACATCATATGTTACCCTATGCACAATGCCCTCTATATTATTGAGATTGTGCATAGTACTTCTAGTGATCTTAGGTTGGTTTCTCCACCTGCTGTCAAATTTACTTTCATTTAGGTATTTTCTTTTTCTTAAGTTCTGTCCTATTTCCTCCTTAGATTTTGTTCTATATCCATAAGCTTGTTCACACCTCAAATAATGATCATTTCCCCATCCAAACCCTAGTCTATATTATCAGGGATTTACAAATTACCACCTTAAAATACCATCTACGTTTTACTGATTCTACTTGTTCTCGCAGAACACTCCTTTCCTGAGTAAGTAATCTCGAAGTTTCTTCCTGCATTATTCTGTTCCCTTGCTAACATTAGGAATTTTAAGTTTTCCCTTACACTATCCTACCCCCACAGACAGCGAATCAAGTTTTTGGTTGATCAAAACTATCAAAAAAAATCCTGAAATATCTCATTGATTTTTAAATGATTTTCTCCACAATACCAACATCTACACAATATCATGTTTCCTATCTATTTTCAGAAATCTTATAACTTTCTATACAACATTCCAGCTATAACACTGTCGCTCCCCAATCTCACCCTTATTGTATTTGCCTCTTCTTTTTTTTCTTCAAAATAAGAAATTGCTTACTTCAGTCTCCATACCTTCCTTTCCACTTGCTTATCTCCCCCCCCCCCCCCCCTAAAAAAAAAAAAATCTTCAGCACACTCAAAATTGTTTTCGAACTCTTTTAATACACGTAACAGGACACAAGTGAAGAGTATCATCACAAGAGAAGCACAGGGAGCCTCTGACCTGACTACAATCGCAATAGTAGTAGCCTTTAAATAAAAAACTAAATCAACTTCTTCATCCTTTCTGTCATCCCGCATCCTACACATCCCTCCCTCCTTTACTTTTAGTCTCCCCTTCATACTCCCAAAACTCTCTGTCCCCTAAAAACTCCCCTTTGATCCTCCCATCCCTGCCCTAAACAATCCCCACCCCACTACAATCCCGCTCCTCACCCCCGAAAATCCCTATCACTACCCTGAAAAGTATTTCCCCCTAATCCTTTATCTAAGTCTGTCACATTCTGCAGAATGAAATATATTCGAAAAAGCAAATCCATCTTCAACCGAAAACAATATAAAACATTTTTCAAGAAAAAAGAAAAAAAATTGGAAGAACAACCAGCATATTCTTAACAACTTTGCCTGTGCTTAGATTACAATCCCAATAAGGCTATGATACAGTATTGAATTCAGTGAAATATTTCCCCTTTCCCCATTATCTTCCCCTCTCTCACTCTTTCTAAATATACATAGTTATTTATGTAGGTGGCATCAGTACCAACAGTGACAACATGGCAACATTTTGTTTAAACAACAGTCTCTAATCATGGGTTCAGTGTACGGCGGAAAAAATAATTATAATCATTAATCAAATAAAAAATGGCATAATCATAATGATATCACTTCATTCCGGTTAGATTTTTGTTGTTTTTATTTTTCGCGATTAAGCCAAACCCACCTCAAAATAGCATCTGTTGGTTGGGCAAAATATATTATACATAATGTATTCGTTACAAAAAAAAAAGGCCACCGAAAAAAAAATCAACCAAAAAAAAAGAAAGAAAAAAGGAGGCTGGGGAAAGGATACATATCAGCAATGTAACAATGAACGCTACGGCACAACAACAACAACAACAACAACAACAAAAGAACTTATCAGAATTCGAAATCACAGATAAAAGCATTTCATTGGTCATTTGGTAGTTTCAGTGCAAACTCCGCACTCCTGCACGTGGCACACTCTGATTGGTCACCCTCTGCACACGTCATACACACATTCACACGTCACATGACCCCACACATGAGACTCGCACGCGCGTGTCACATGACTGCACACATACACACGTCACAATCATAACCTGCAAGGAGGAAGGTTTTCAGCCCTCAACCTCTCAGTGTTCATCCACTCTTTTCTTTCTCTATCCATCCACCCATCCCATCCACCCATCCCATCCACCCATCCCATCCATCCATCCATCCATCCATCCATCCACCCACAGAACTAATCGGAGCGCTCCATTCATCGATCATTGGCAAGTTAATTGGTTAGTAATGCACCAGTCAGCAATGCTAAGAAATCATGGCAAGCTTTGTAACATGCTGCTGAAGAGACAGACAGAACAGAACACAGAGAGAGATAAGGAGAGAGAGAGAAGGAGAGAGAGAGAGAGAGAGAGAGAGAGAGAGAAGAGAGAGAGAAGAGAGAGAGAGAGAGAGAGAGAGAGAGAGAGAGAGAGAGAGAAAAAGAGAGAGAAGATGTTAGTGACCCATGGTAAGTAAGTGAAGTAAGTCAGACAAAACGATGAAGCACAGATCATCATATATCCAAAAAGGCGATCAGTGGAAGAGTGGGACACAGACACATACATACACACACACAAGCATGATGGAAAAGTGAAGAGAGAGAGAGGGGGAGGGAGAAGGTGATGAAAGTGAGAAAGGAGAGAGAGAGAGAGAGAAGAGACAAAAGGGTGAGGGATGAAAGAAGGTGAAGGCAAAACACTGGTATCTTTTTATCTTCTCTTTCTTTCTTTCTTTCCTTTTTTTAAAGTTGTTTTTGAAAGCTGTGAATCACACACAGCACACAGAATCCTCCGAACAATCAAAAAAAAGAAAGAAGAATTCCTGGTTGGACCTCCACATGTGTACATCACGGCTGGCTCCCTCCTATGAAGCATCTCTCTCTCTCTTCAGGGGAGGGAGGGAGGGAGGCAGGAGGTCAAAGGAGGGTCAAAGAGGGAGGGAGGGTGAGGGGAGCACAGTCTGCAGCGGCGCTCCAATCCTCAACGGTGTTGTCGTTGTCCTGGGAAGATAACGGTTAGTTAACGTGAGCAAGAAAGTCCAGTCCTCGTGACAACAACACACACTGCCACACCACACCACTCACCCCCACCAACACTGCCACCACCACCACCACCGCCGCCACCACAACCACCATCCATCATCATCCACCTCCTTCTTCTCTCTTGGCTGCAGCGGCTGAACCAACACACAACTCGGAGACAGTTTCAAAGTCTGTTTGTTTTTTTTCTTCGTAAGGTCATGTCCACCAGACTCGTTGAGTTTTCAGGCCCGAGAAACACAAATGTCCATGATCGGAGTTCCATCCACACCAGACACTGTACCAAACTCTCTATGGCAGGCAGTCAGTGACTGCCCTGGAAGTCAGGCAGTCCTCGACTGAATAATGACATATCTCCTTGAGACCCAACGTCCAGATGTTAAAGCAAACTGAATCTTGTCTTTGTTTTGTTTTTTTAAACTATGTCAAGTGAGAGAGAGAGGACTGAGGGGTTTGTTACGGTGAATACATGTTTTTGCATATTTTCTCTCTGAAGACTCATCAAGGGTGATTTCCATGTGAAGCTTGTTAAGTCGTGATTAAATTATTAAGTATTTCTGGAACTTCATAAACACCAACTGTACTGGTTCTCTTCATAACAACGAATACATAACAAAAAAACTTCAACGAAAAATTATTTTTCACCATGGTTTATACTCATAAATAGCATACTAGGCTTAACATTTTATCCAATACATATAAAGGCCTATCACGAAAAACTTAACAGTACCAGATACTCGTTGATATAAAACAAACATGCATGTTCAGACCCTCTGGAAAAAAATAAAGCCAACGTCTTACAAAAAAACACAAAAATATGCAACTTAACTACACGTCCGAGCTACAAAACAAACAAAAAAAAACTGGAGGTATACGCATTCGATTTGTTTATACATCTTAAAAAAATCAGGCAAAAGAAACAAGAGCAGTTGAAACATTCTTGTCACTAATAAGCTGATAAATAAATAAATGGAGCAACTGTGCGTTAATTACCGAAATCATCCTCTGACCTAACCCAGACACGGATGGAACAAGCACGACACGGGACGAACAGCTCTGTTTCTTGGAAATGTGAGCTGATATTGCAGGAGAGGATTCTGCCCCACACAAGACAAGACAAGACAAGACAAGACTTCATGTAGCCAGCTCATTATACTCACTTCTTGGCGCTCTTTTCAAAACAAAACAAAAAATTCATCTAAATAATGGTCAGAGGCTCGTCAGCTAGAGATGACATAGAATCACTTCTGTTTTTTTTATCATTAATTAATAAGGGCAGAGGTTAAACTCTCCACGTCAACTCTAAAAACAGTGACACATTCAAAAGGCCTTTACAAATACACTTTGATATAAAAGAAACCAACAGCTAGAGTGATAAATTTGTATCGTCATATTCTTCAACATTGTTTCAACCAGATGATAGCAATATCCCTTACAAAATATATAAATATATTTGGGTTTACGCCAAAAAACACCCAAAATAAATTTTGCTCATGTCGACACATCTTTTAGGGGTGTCAAGTGCACAAAAAAATAAAATAAAAGAGAAAATACCAATAAAGCTCCTAGCAAAAGACACGTTTTTTCATGCAAAAAACTAAATTATCACGAGCATAAATGGGTTAGACTATGTATAGAAAAAAATAGATCTTCAAAAAAAGGTAGAAAAAACACCAACAAATCTCCCCCCCCCCCCCCCCCTCTCCCTTTTCGAACACGACTCCAAAATATAAAAATTTATGGTCAAAAACCTGAAGGTCACTCTTGCAACACCACAACCATCACTTTTGCCTGATCACAATTCCCCCACCCCCTCCCCAGCTCTACTCACCAGCTATTTCAAACTGTACACACCCGAGTTCCTCCACCCTCAGTAATCCTCCCGGACATTTTGCCTGATCACAATTCCCCCCCACCCCCTCCCCAGCTCTACTCACCAGCTATTTCAAACCGTACACACCCGAGTTCCTCCACCCTCAGTAATCCTCCCGGACATTTTTTTATATTCAGTGTTACATGTCGCCGAACAAGACAGCAAGACCAAATAACAAAAATCACAAACAAAAAGAAACCCCAACCTCAAAACATTGGCACATGCTGTTTTCACATTTCTGTCCCCCCCCCCCCCCCCCCCCCCCCAACAGTAAACTGTAAATGCACATCTTGGAACTCTATACAAAAACATGCCCTCCCCCCAAAAAAAAACCAAAACAACCCCAAAACAAAACCAAAACCAAAAAAAAACAAAAAACAAAAAAACAACCTTTACGCAGTTTCCTGTGGTGGTGGTGACTGGTAGGTAGATGTCTATAATTATATGTGTAGGGGTGTCCAGTGCTTTTCAAAGGCTGGGTGGGGGTATACAGGGGAGCCGGGCGAGGGTCAACAAGCATTGTGCAATCCTGATTGAAGATGATTGATTGACCCACCGGATGTCCGTCCCTACCGCGCAAAGTAGTGCAACAAAGGACACACCCCTACCTACACAGACTGACCAGTGGCCACTGTCCCCTCTCCGCCCTTCTTGGACACTGTAAGTCAGGGAAAGGGTGGCAGAGCCACATACATACACAGAAAAAGTACGCACGTGTCTGATTACACACACATACACCACCGTCTGCATGAAGAGAGAAAGGCAGGGATGGATAGATGGATGGATGGATGGATGCCAGCCAAACACGACTACCACACCTTTCTTCTTGCCTGCCTCCCTCCCTCACTCACTCTGTAGCCTGAAGACAAAGTTTTCCATTTCCAACCACCCCCTGTGTTCTTCTTGTTGTTTTTTTTAGTTGTTGTTGGATGATGATTGAGATCACACGCTCAGTTTTCTTTGTGCCAGAACTTAACCCCCAACACAGACACACACATTTACACACACAACACATCTA
>CM060336.1:49508995-49513995 GCA_030674155.1 Stramonita haemastoma
AGCCCAACAACAAACCAAAAGCAGCATTTTATATTACTGATTATAAGACACGTGGGCTAAAAACTAACTACCTAAGTAACTAACAAGCATTAAATAACTGTCTAACTACCCAAGCAAAATAAAAGATAATAAAGGCAGAAAAAAAACACACGCAAAACAAATCAAGTAGCAAAACAACCCACATACTCCAAACAAAATAAGGACGTTGGGGGTGGGTGGGTGGGGGGTGGGGTTTGGGGGGGCGGGGGTAGGAGGGGAGGGAGGATGAAGCCGCAAGGATGGTTAGTATTTCAGAGGCCAACACTATCTCTTCACTATTGACGGCAAGTGCTGCAGGTTAGATAACATATAACCTGAATATATATGCATAAAGTAAAGGTGTCCTATAACCTATGTGGTCGTAGAGGAGCAAGGCATCAGAGACCTCAGCTTCTCTAGGGGCCAGCATATTGAGGGCGGCGCCCATCTCCTCTCCTTCACTGCTTTACCTTCCCTGACCCTCAAGAGGACAGGTACCCATTTACAGCTGGGTAAACTGGGTGGACTGCACTGAAGCCAAGGCTCACAAACGGTCACCCACGCTCGATGATGCTTAACCTTGGCTGGGGGAAAGTAAGTGCTCTGACCACTGAGCTATCCCGTCATCACATAATAATATTATATTCAGAAGGTGAAAAACAGAAGTGTAATTTTGAAGAAAAAATTCATAATTTTGGTACATCAAATAGTCATTTACTTTAAAAAAAATTATAAAAAAAAAGGAAGAAAGAAAAGCAGAATGATTGAACCTGGCATCTAAAAAATTTTTAGCCATTACACATAGGTACAAATCGAACATCACTCAGTCAAGAGTGCTATATCTAGCAGGTCCTATTCTTTTACCTAATCTAAGTGTGGTCAATTCCTGCTATAATAAGCTGAGATGGGAGGGATTAATTAGCAGCTGAGAGGAGCTGAAGGTGAGGGAAACTGACAACTGAATACAACTACGTGTATAAGTCTTTAACAAAAACCAAAAGGACTGGAACCCCAACCTGTAGGCCTGACATAGGACGTTGTGCTGCGTTTGGTGGAGGTGGTGGGGCGGGGGTGGTGGTGGTGGAGGTAGGGATGAAGGGGTGGTTCTCATCGTCTGCATGCCCCCGCCCGCTGTGCTGCTGGGACTACGGGTGGTGGCTGAAACCAAAGCACAAGCAGATGGGCTTCAAAAGGGGGTACCACAAAAACCCAGAAATGAATAAATAAATGAAAAAATCAATAAGTAAATGAATGAATAAATAAGTGAATAGATAAAGGAATAAATGATTAAAAAAATGAATAAATAAATAGATAAATAAATAAATAGATAAATAAATAAATAAATGAATGAATAGATAAATAAATAAATGAATGAAAAGATAAATAAAATCAAGACCCACATAATGAAATTTGAAATATACCAACAAAAAAAGATGGTTGGTGACAACTGAATGTAAAGCTGAGTTGAAAACAAAACAAAACAAAACAAAACAAAACAAAACGGACTCAGATAAAAAACAATGAGATCGAGCAAAAAGTGTGTTTGGCGAGAACTGAATGTTAAACTTAACATAAACAAACACACACACACGAACAAACAAACAAACAAACAAAGAAAACAAAATGGTATCCCACATAAAACATTTGAAATCAAGCAAACAAGATGGATGGTGAATTTGAATTTCAAACACAAGTCGAAATTACAACAACAAAAAACTAAGAAATCGCTATAAAAAAAGAAGACTTAAAATTAAGCAAAACAGGATTGGTAACAACCAGACATAAGCCAAACTGATAAAAACAGACAAACAAAAATCCCTTTTACCAAAAAACAACAACTTCAATTCAAGCCAAATAGGGCAGGTGATAGACAAGCGAAGAACAAAAATCTGCACTCCCCCCCCCCCAAAAAAAAAAAGATATCAAAGAACATATAGTCGGTGACAACCAAACACAAACCGGACACAAAAACAGAAACAAAAAAGACCCCCCCCCAAAAAAACAAAAAAAACAACAACAACAACAAAAACCAAAACCAAAAAAAAAAAAAAAAAAAAAAAAACCCAACCCCCCCCCCCCCCCCCTCACACAATACATCAAACAAATAAAAACAACAACAACAACAACACACAAACAAACAATAACTTGAAAAAGGCAACGAAATTCTGCATTACAAAATGAAATCCAACCAATATGGTTGGCGACTCCAAAACTTTAACCGAACAAAAACAAAACAAAAAATAAGGAGAAAAAATTCGCATGAAAATAAAACTGAAATAATAGGTGACACGTATAAGCTGAATCGAAACAAACAAGCAAAAGACACATAAAATTGTATATAAAAAAAACAAAAAAACAAACAAACAAAGAGCAAAAAAACAACAACCCACACAACAGGATCCGATTTTTAGCAGAAAATGATATAAAAACAGGGAAACAGAGAGAGACAAAGAAACCTCATAACAAAAACCGAAAATTAAGCAAAACATGGTCGCTGAAAAATGAAAACTACAGAAAAAGATTAAGCAGAACAGAATCATTAAACCCACACATAACAGAATTTAAAAAAAAGAAAAAGTAAACCCCCCCCCCAAAAAAAAACCCAAAAAACCCAACATCCCCCCCCCCCCCCCCCCACACTAAAATCAACATCAAGATTGGTCACTAAAACTAAACATTAGGAGAATTTTTGTAATGCTAAAAATGGAAAAGAAAAAAGAAAAGAAAGAACTAGTAAAAAGATCTAAATCGAGCAAAAGATAGTTGCTTATACCAAATATGCGCAGAATTACAAAGGCTTAAACACATAAAGAAATTAAAAAAACAAAAAAACACAAAGTATGTAGTTTTGGAAAGGAGCAACACAAAAATGTTTGTTTAAATATAATGTGCTCTTTAAAAATTATCTTCACGCTCAGGAAAATCACAATTACCAAATCAGCGGGGAAAGGACAAATTTAAAATGTATATCATCATAAAGCGTCCTTCAGAGCGCTTAAATAATTAATTTTTTTTATAAAGCTACATACGGATAAAATAAATCTAGAAAATAAAGTGTCTTTCAAGGTTATACATTAATTTCCCTGTTGTGGGTTGCAAGCAAAAGTAAAACTACAGAAAATTTTGAGATCTGCGACAAATAGTGTAATTCCCATACCAATATGTATTTCTTACTGGAAATTGTTTAATTGGTATGTAAAAAATAATGTTTAAAGATTCGATAACACCTGCTCTCTTTCCGTGATCCAAAAATATCAGAAAAACCAAATCAAATCCATACACACAATATGCAAAAAAAAAAAAAAAAATTCTAACCGCTATTTTCTTTAAATAAAAATTAATTTCAGACTAATTAGAACTGATTCCAGCTTGTGATATTATCTGCAAAAGTTGTAGATATCTACCGTAATGGAAAAAAATCATCTTAAAACGAACAAACAAAACTGGAATAATCCTAAGAAATATTAAGTCTTAACAACCTGCGCTATTTGTGCACATGAAAACACTTGCTATTATTTAAAAGCTATTTTTGTGGTCACAAAATCACTGAGTGAGTGAGTGAGTGAGTGAGTGAAGAGAGAGAGAGAGAGAGAGAGAGAGAGAGAGAGAGAGAGAGAGAGAGAGAGAGAGAGAGAGAGAGAGAGAGAGAGAGAGAGAGAGAGAGAGAAAACTAAATTTTATTCATAAAAACTATTGTCCTTCAGAAGAGATATTTATACAAGACAGATCGAAACACAAAACATACGCATGTAAGTTTAGACAGGGGAAAAAGCCATATTTATTGAGATTATATATATATATATATATATATATATATATATATATATATATATATAATATATATATATATATATATATATATATATATATATATAATCATGATATACACTATACAAAATATACACACGCACAGACAGAGACACAGAAAAGGAGGCAGACCGACACAGGAAAGACAGACAAACAGAAACACAAAACAGTTTCTCAGCAAAAAGCACCAGCTTGAACACACCCTTCCTCCACTATGCATACACACACAATACTGGCTGAACCCCCCTCCCCCCACCCATCCACCCACTCCCCCCCCCCCCCCCACTAAAAGGGACCTCATAGCAACTGGTACCACCCCTATACCCTCGGCCCTAACCTAAACGCATTACTCCTTTATTGCCAACATCAGTGCCACCGTAGCAGATGCAGCCAACTTCGCCGACCACTCAAGACCTTGAACAGTCTTTTTTATTTTAAAAAAAAATACAAAAGAACCCTTGACACGCACGCACGCACGCACGCGCACATATAGTGCGCGCGCACACACACGCACACACACACACACACACACACACACACAAGAACGTGAGTCACTGGTCACTAGAGAGACCTCAAACGTCGCCACTCTTGGGGTGTGTGAGTGGGGGTGGGGGGTGAGGGTAGGGTTGAGGGTGTAGCCGGTATACATGGGGGTGGGGTGGGGTGGGGATGGGGGGGTTCCCTTTCACAACTTACATCACTCAAAAAACTAGCCCCCCTAATCTTTTAATAGCTGTCTACTACTAGGGCCCTTCTTCTTTTAACCTCAGTGACCAGTAAGGAAGTGAGGTTGTAGGTTTGAATTTCTTCTTTTTCTCTCTTTCTTTCTTTTCTTTTTGGTACAAGGCTATGATCCACCCTCCGCTGTCCACTGACCCCAGGACAGGGACAAAAAAGCCGGTGATTAGGACAGGACAGTCCCACTAACCAGAGGAGATATAAATAGATCTGGAGAGGGTCAAGGTTCAATGTGGGGTCAAGTGAAGAGGTGAAGGACGATGAAGGAGATGGGTGAAGTTCTGTAAGCTCCATATTTCCCTCCTGGTTCTCCCCCCCCTCCCTCTCCCCCCCCCCCTCTCCTACAGGCTTTGTGGTCAGGCAGTATTATATCACTCCAGTCTTTTATTGCTGGTTGGTTAGGGGGGTTAAAAAAAATGTCCGCACCTAATTTAGAA
>CM060336.1:49518995-49523995 GCA_030674155.1 Stramonita haemastoma
TTCACATTTTGGTGATTTCGGATGGAATTTTGATGTGTGTGTGTGTATGTGTGTGTGTATGTGTGTGCGCATGCACGCGTGCGTGCGTGCATGTGTGCGTGCGTGCGAATGTGTGTGAATTTTTTTTATCATTTTATCTTATTCCTTAATTCTATCCTTTTATTTCGAGGATAATGGAATAATCATGAATGAGAGTGCTTGTGTGTGTACTGAAGTATTTTATTCTTAGACAACTTTATAAAAAGGATAGTCAGAAAACATACAATAATAATAAACACAGACAACAATGACACTACAGTGAACTAAATAAAGTGAAGGAAAAAGATATATACAATTTAACAAACGAACTCACCTGGTTTTGTATTGTTTCGTGGAATCACTCTGAGAATCATTTTCATTCTGCGAGTTTCACAGGCCCCTAGGTATTGGTTGTTGATTTCTTTGGCCCCGCCTCCTGACGTGGCTGAAAAAAAAAGAAGTAAAATACAATAGAAATAAAATACATTAGAAATAAAATACAATAGAAATAAAATACAACAGAAATAAAATACAATAGAAAAAAATGCAATAGAAATAAAATACAATAGAAATAAAATACAATAGAAATAAAATACAATAGAAATAATAAGACACCAATTTTCACACACACACACACACACACACACACACACCACACACACACACACACACACACACACTACACACACTACAACACACACTACAACAACCCCCCCCCCCAACACACACACACACTACAACACCCCCCCCCTCCCCCCAACACACACACACACGTACACACACACTACACTGGTACACCCACCTGAATAATGCCATCAAAGCATTCCAAAAAGAATCCATAAATCTTAGATAATGCTGCGCAAATTTCCAAACTAACCCCCCACCCCATCCCCCTTCAATGCAACATTGGCCTATCCCCTTCTACTGTCCACCCCCCCTACCCACCCACCACCCCCTCACCCTCCCCCACCCCCTTCACCCCCCTCTTTCGAGTCTGGAAGTGGTAATCTCAATTTTACTGCCAGTCCTATTTTCTCATAAAAGCCGAGGCCCCGCCAAGCCAGAAAGGAACTAAAAAAGAGACACAACATGCAGCAGGAGCCCACAGACAGAAAAACAAGCAGACAGACAAACAGACAGACAGACAGAGAGGCAGACAGATCTATGCAGGAGCCAGCCTGTGACAGCCAGACTTGCTCCTCGCTCCAGGTTTTGACACTTGTGGGCGCCCTGGGCCCAGCGGTATGGTATGGTCGGGGAGTGTGTGTGTGTGTGTGTGTGTGTGTGTGTGTGTGTGTTGTGTGTGTGTGTGTGTGGTGTGTGTGTGTGTGTGTGTGTGTGTGTGTGTGTGTGAGGAGGGAGAGAAGGGTTTACAGCAGTGGGCACTGCCAACGATTGCTTCACTGCCATGTTCAATTAACTCCCCTGTTTACTTTTCCTTTCCGCCTGTCACTCACTTCACTCACCAAGCTCTGTGGTCTGTCTGTCCCGTCTGATTCGGTCTGAATCGGGGTGGTTTAAAGGGGTGTGGGGTGGGTATGTGTGTGGGGGGTGGGGGGTTCATTTTGAGTGAAGATGCAGGGGGGAGTAGGGTAGGGGAGAAAGGAAAATAAACTAGATTGATGGATGGGCCACACAAGAATGAAGCAAGGTTTTTTTTTTGGTTTGTTTGATTTTTTTTTAAAAAAAGGTATTTGGTTAGTAACTTGGGTTCGAAGTGTGTTGAAAATTTTGTAAGATGTGTACAAATAAAAAGCTTTTGGCATAGTTCAGTTGACTCTGTGTGTGTGAGTGTGTGTGTGTGTGTGTGTGTGTGTGTGTGTGTGTGTGTGTGTGTGTGTGTGTGTGTGTGTGTGTGTGTGTGTCTGTCTGTCTGTCTGTCTGTCTGTCTGTCTGTCTGTCTGTCTGTGTCTGTGTCTGTATGATAATACATATATATAATATATATATCCTACAGAAAGGCTAGCGACATAAAAGTATCCATGTTATAAAAAAAGTTAATTTCTTTACTCAGAAAACAAGACAGTTACCCTGTCTACTCAAAACGATAAAGAGACAACAAAATCCACACACAATTGTTCACCACCCACAAATACCCCCCCCCCCCCCCCCCACCAATTCATTGCCTTAGGAAAAAAACATAATTTAGCAAGGTTATTTCTTCTCCACCTAAAACAAAAATCCAATTCCACTTATTGCAGAGACTTAACTACAGACAAGCAAACAGACACAGTCTACCAAGGACAACCTTAAGAATACACACACATATACACCACACAAACACAAACACACAACAACGAACACACACACACACACACCACACACACACACACACACACACACACACAACACACACACACACACACACACACCAGTTTGCTAAGCAGCAGCAGAAGCAGCAGTAACAGAGTTGCAGAGTGTGTGTGGAGAGTGGTTACAGCAGTGGGCACTGACAACGATGGCTACACTGCCATGTTCAATTAACTCCCCTGTGTTTACCTTTCCTTTCCGCCTGTCACTCACTTCACTAAGCTCTGTGCTCTGTCTGTCTGTCCGGTCTGTATCGGGGTGGTTTTAGGGGTGTGGGTGTGGGTGGGGTGGGGGGTGGGTGGTGGGGGTTGTGCTGAGTGAAGGCGAAGAGAATGATTGACAATGATTTGGTAGGCAGGGTCAACAGATCAGGTAGGTTGTTTTAAACACATGGTATTGGGTAAAAGTTGGGTATTTAAAAAAAAACTTAATTAATGGATAGGTCTACAATATTCTCAGAAATTAAAAAAAAAGTTTTACTCAGGCCTGCATACACGCACACACGCATGCACACACACGCACGCTAACACACACACACCACACACACACACCACACACACACACACACATACAACACACACGTGCGTGCACGCAAACATAACACAACACACGCACAAACTCAACATAACTGTGTTAAATCAAAACACACACATATAGGTGATTACAGCCTCCCCCCCATTACCCCCCTTCCCCCTCAAAAGCAACAAAAACCGCCATAATCATTATGTTTACATTCAAATATGAAAACGTCAGAAAAGAAAACAAATATCCTGCTTATCCCAGCAGAAACAGTATCCATGCCATTATAACCGCTCTACCAGTCCACTGCCATTGACACAAGAAGAGAGAGAAAACTGCAGACCTGCTGTGCCTCTGACGAGCCTCAAATTATACACAGCTGGCTGTGCCAGCCCAGACTCCTGTGGCACCACAGTCTACCCCTTTCTAAACCTTCCCTGCTAGGCTCCCCCTTCTTGTGCCTGGTTATCTCAATTTTCCTTCCATTCCATTCCCACCCGTAAAGCCAACGCGTTTTAAGCACTAAAAATGATATAGGGTTTCTTGCAAATTGGCTTAGAGTCAGGTGTTGGATATGGCACTAGGGAAAATATATATACCGTAAAATCCCTAGCATACCCCCCCCCCCCCCCTGTGCACTAATTTAGGGCAAAATTGGGGGGTGGGCGTTTGCTAGGGATATATGCCTTTGCACAAGTATTTTTTGTGCTCAACCGCGTATTGAGGGATTTGTAATTGAGCGACTACAAATCCCGAAAGCTGCAAGTTAGGTCGTGTGAGTAGAAGTGAAGCAACAGAGAAAAAAGGGACTTTGAGGCAAAGATGGCCAATGAGTTCTATCGCTTTCCGTTGTAGGTCTTTGTAGGTCCTTGTTTCGCAATACCCTGCCTTCAGATTTTTCATCTTCCAGATAATGCAGCACACCTTGGTCGACATGTTCAGATCTAACCTGCTGGTCCTTTTGACAGTTTCCATTTTGTTTGTCTTTTCCGTACTGCTGTTCAAGTCTATCTCTGTTTTCACGCCATTCCCTGATCCTCTTCCTATCCACAGAAAATTCACGGGCACACTACGAAACATTCCACCTGCTTCATTATCCAGATACTGGAGGGCTTCCAATTTGAAAGATACAGTGTAAGACTGTCGCCTGGGCATTTTGCAAAAATGGCACAGAGAGATTCAACAACCAACTTCTGGCCATCAGGAAGCGTCGTCAAAGTGCCCCTACGTCAGTGACAGTAAAAGACGTCAGTAGAAAAAGCATGACGTAATTTTAAGTCACTTTGTTGGGGATGGGTGGGAGTGAGGATAGGGGACAAAGATGAAAAAGGAAAGAAAAACGAAAAGGTACAGAAGGGGGAAAGATGACTTTTAGAACAGTCTGCACAAATTCTAGTGAAAGTGAGCACAGTCTTTTTGAGAAAAGCAGAGTGGGCGTTTGCTAGGTAGCTTACCCCTGACCACAACTTTTGTCCAAAGTGGGGGTTGGGTGTTTGCTAGATGGTGGGCTTATGCTAGGGATTTTACGGTATATATATATATATATATATATATATATATATATATATATATATATAATATTATATAATATATATAAAATTTATTAATTTCCTTTAATTATGATGATGGAATAAACATGTGCTTTTTTACATCCAGTTCCCGTGTGTGTAAATGTGTGTGTGTGTGTGTGCACGCGCGCCTGCGTGTGTAGTGTGTGTGTGTGTGTGTGTGTGTGTGTGTGTGTGTGTGTGTGTGTGTGTGTGTGTGTGGTGTGTGGTGTGTGTGTTTGTGTGTAAGTGCGAGCGTGTGTAAGTGCGTGCGTGTGTCTGAGCGGCTGTGTGTGGGGGTCAAGGAGTTACATCAATTCTGCTCTGAAGAAGAAGAAAAAAAAAGTTAAACAAACCAGTTCAATATTCTCTCTCTCTCTCTCTCTCTCTCCTCTCCTCTCTCTCTCTCTCTCTCCTCTCTCTCTCTCTCTCTCTCTCTCTGCCAGTCGCTTCGCTCCAGTGCTGTGATGTCCTCTGCCTGTGCTGAATGCTGAGAGAACTCAGGGACCTTCCCCTCATGTTGACTACGCACCCGCCTGCCACAATGCCACTATCAGCACAGAAAATAACGGATTGAAAGGGGTAGAGAGAGAAGGAGGATGAGAG
>CM060336.1:49526495-49528995 GCA_030674155.1 Stramonita haemastoma
ACACAGGCAGTTGAGGATGCACATAAATGTCTTGCAAGCGACAAAAACGAAAAGAAAAAAGAAGAAAAAAAGAGAAGGGACCGAAAAAAAATCGAAAACAATTTAGAAATTTTATAAGCCCTGAACCGGGAGAACGAAGGGAAACAACAGATTTAAATGCCAGGGAAGAGAATGCGAGCTTGGTGTATACCGGCTTTTCCAAATTGCTTTTTTTTTCTTTTTCTTTTTCTCCCGTTTTAAAAAAAAAGTATTTCCAATCTCTTTGTCTCTGTCTGTCTCTCTTTCTGTCGCTGTGTGTGTGTGTGTGTGGTGTGTGTGTGTGGTGTGTTGTGTGTGGTGTGTGTGTGTGTGTGTGTGTGTGTGTGTGTGTGTGTGTATAGTGTATTTTAGCAAAGATGAATACTAGAAGGTGAAGCAGGTTCTCTCACTCTAATTTCTCTCTCTTTGATTCTGTGTGTGTGTGTTTGTGTGTGTGTGTGTGTGTGCACGCACACGCGCACGTTTGCATGTGTATCTGTCCCTGCTGTCCCTCTTCCCTCTTCTCCCTCCCCCCTCTATTTTACGTTGTTGTTCTTGTGTACTTCTATTTCAGAGTGTAAAAGAACACTTAACAGTAGTGACAAAGTGAAGCAGGTTATCCTCTCAAGAATCAGACTGAGCGATGAATTGAGAAAAAAGACAAAGAGTACCGAATGAAATATCCTATTCTCCCCCAGAATCCTCAGAGAGCAACTATTGTTCTATGTCATACATAGCAAAAATGAGTTGCGCTTCCGTTAAGCGCCTGACAAGTCAGGCCCAGCGCAGTGCATCCGATCGACTGCGGCATGGAAGAGAGATTGTTATCTTTGAAATATTTCTGGGGTGAAATACAAAAAAGCAAGAGAATGGACCAAGAGGACAGAAACAAAGGCTCAAAGCAAAAACGAAGAGAGGGATAGAAAAGAGGGAATTCCTAGCACAGAATTTCCAGAAAGTGGAGATTCTATTTATACTGACAGCCCCACCCCAACCCCCTAATCCCCACCGGAGAAGCAACGCCTCCACCTTAGGAAAAAAGGTAAAAAAGGTAAAGGTGTCCCGTAACCTAGGCGGTCGTAGGAAAGCAAAGCATCAGAGACCTCATCTTCTCTAGGGGCCAGCATGTTAAGGATGGTGCCCATCTCCTCTCCCTCGCTGCTTTACATTCCCTGACCCAAAAGAGGACAGGTACCCATTTACAGATGGGTGAACTGGGGGACAGTACTGAAGCCAAGGAAGCGCAAACGGTCAGGCACCTACTTGGTAACCACGCTCGATGCTGCTTAACCTTGGCTGGGGGGGAAGCGAGTGCTGTGACCACTGAGCTATCCCGTCCCCTCCATTCCTACAGTCCCCTCCATTCCTACAGTCCCAAAAGGCCGTTTCAGGGGGAGCTGGGATTCATATTTCGTATCCCTCTATCCCCATCCCTCCCTTCCCCCTCCCCCTCCCTATCTCCTCATCCCCCTCCCCCCAACTCCTCTGCCGAAACTGAAAATGACACTGTGTGGTGGTTTTGTCTTCTTGTCGATTCCAGACTCATCAAAGATAAGGGATAGTTCTTTGCGCTCTCTCTCTCTCTCTCTCTTCTCTCTCTCTCTCTCTCTCTCTCTCTCTCTCTCTCTCTCTCTCTCTCTCTCTCTCTCTCTCTCCATGACTTGTACGGTTGCATGCACTGACAATAGTAATAGCGTTTTCTTCTGCATGGCATGGTTTTTCAGCCTGAACAGGCCTTTTAAAGCAGCGCAGTCGTCGATTAAACACACACACACACACACACACACACACACACACACACACACACACACACACACACACACACACACACACAGTGACACACACACAGTGACACACACCACACACACACACACACACACACACACACACACACACACACACACACACATACACACACAGAGACTTACCCTGTAAATGACGTAGTACTCGTAAGGGTTGGAGGGAGTACTAGGCCCGGTATAGTGCGGGCATATGATGTCAATGCGGTCATAGAGGTTGACATCGATCACGTGATCATTGTTACTGGCGTAAAACCTGAAACATTCAGAACAAGCACAACATGATCAGTCAGAGTCATAAAGTAAGTACTACACTGGGTTTTTTATTTTTGGGAGGCAGAGAGAGAGAGAGAGAGAGAAAAGAGAGAGAGAGAGAGAGAGAGAGAGAGAGAGAGAGAGAGAGAGAGAGAGAGAGAGAGAGAGAGAGAGAGAGAGAGAGAAGAGAAGACAGACAGACAGACAGACAGAAGACAGAGACAGACAGAGACAGACAGAGAGCAGAGAGAGACAGAGAGACAGAGACAGAGAGACACAGAGAGAGAGGCAGACAGACAGACAGACTGACAGACAGACAGAGAGACAGGCAAACACAAAGACAGACATGTAAACAGAAAGACAGACAGAAAAAGACAGCTCCCCCCCCCCCAAGCTCTGTGTGTGTGCATGCTTGCGTGTGTGCGAAC
>CM060336.1:49536495-49541495 GCA_030674155.1 Stramonita haemastoma
CACTTTACCCAGGATTTTTTTTTTGGGGGGGAGGGGGGATAGCATGGTTCAACCCATCAGCCCCCCCCTCCCCTCCCATTTCACCTCCCCCCTCCCCCTTATCGTTCGTTCCCCTCAAGAACCGTTTATGGACAAAGTCACGTCATTTCAAAGTTTCCATTTCTATGCAAAGAGGTAAAAAAAAAATTGAAAGCGTAAAATGATGAATAGAGGAAGGACAGAATTTTAGCAAAGCACAAGGAAAGAGAGAGAAAAAATTCTATAAACCTGAATGTCATGAGTTTGGGGTGGGTGGACGGGTGAGTGGGTGGGGTGGTGGGTGGGGGTGGGGTAGAACGAGAAGGAAAGGAATATTGTCTTTGTACACAAAAGATTTGAAGAAGAACATCAAAGCGAATGCTCCGCAATCTCTGAGCAAACACAAACTGTCCGTCACACATGACCCCCCCCCCCCCACCCCCACCCCCTCCCTCCCTCTTCCTGACCAGCACGTGCCAGCAGAGGACATTAGGGCGAGGGACAGGAGCATTACCATCATCAGTCACGCAATGGCCACTAAAAATAGAGGCCTGCTGATTTTACGAATTCCCTCCCCAAAAACATGACGTGCATTACTAAATCAAGCGGCAAAGATTCTGGCCAGCAATGGATGACGGACGACACGTGTTTGCAAAGAAAACACAGAGTGGGTCTGGCCCGAATATGGGCCAGGAAAGCTCGCATAAGTTTCCCCCCTAAAATGCTTTCTCCCTAACTCTATTATGATGTGTGCCGGTGGGAACAGATGACAAGATCTACAAAATTGCATACACACGGGGACTGGATGTAAAGAAGCACATGCGTGCTTATTCCATTATCCTCGATGTAAAAGAATAAATAAATGAACAGATAAATAAATAATGGTTTCTCCAGCCATTTTTGTACATAACACAATACATTGACATATATACTTTCCATTTCTTCTCCAGCAATGGATACAGTGGATCCTTCTTCCATTCCTCAATAAGCCATGAGCTCAGAGGGTCATCAGTGGTGAGATTCTTTTGCATGTGACCGTTCTTGTCCATCATTAAGGTAGCCACATTCCGACTTCGGGGATGATGTCAATAGATACTCGACACCAGTGTTATTTCTGAGCATAAGTTTCTCAATTCAAACTAAACTAGTGAACTCTTGCAGCGATGTTAGTGTTAAACAAATGAGCCTGCTGCAATCTTTTGTTTCATTGGCAACAGAAATTCCCTCTAACCTTCAACATTTTCAGTCATAATTGGAGAAGGAAAGCAATCCAATCTCCAATCACACTTAGCAGTAAAGAAATCCAAACACTCGGGGAAACAAAAGTAATCCACCCCTGCAGCAGAAAAAGTCAACGGCAAAACAACTAGTCATCACCCTGTCATCCCCTCTTCACCGAAAGAAAGACAAACACATTTTGCAATCGCAATATTGTTCAAGGTTGTTATTCTTGTTATTGAGGTTATATCAAGATCCCAGCGGACATTCCCCCCGCTCTTTTCGGACTATAAACACAAGGAAATGTTTTCATCTCACTGGGCTGCCGGCCGCACACTTGCGGTCACAGTTGGGACATGACTACAGAGGCTTGTAGTTCAACTGCTTTACATGGGCCTACCATTCCGTTTCGGCTAAAACACAGGACTGAGAAACACACCCAACCACGACAGGACCGAAAAACCTGTGACATTCACTCTTGCTTGTAACATTCAAAACTTCACAAGAAAAAAACAAATACAATAAAAACAAACTCAGACGATTGAGCGAAAACTAAAGGACAGGAAGGATCCGCGAAATGTGGTAGAGATGCAGAACAGTGTTCGGAACCAGAATGAGGAATTTTGAACCTTTCACATCAAACCCCGAGTCGTCTGCCCCACAGCATATCCTTTTGAACCCCTTCCACGCGATGACCTTTCTCCCTTTTTATATCGTTTCCTGACCCAGACGATGTTTTACACATGTATGTATATTGCATGCCCGCGGTGCCTTCAGATTTGCATTGCTGGTGTCTGTCTCTATGTGTGTGAACTTTGGGTAGAGAGTACATGGCTACTATGTTGGTACCACCGAAGCAACCAGCGAACATTTTTTTGATGAAAAATGCAAACTTTTGACTTTTTGTGGGCTCGGGCTATGTGTGTGTGTGTGTGTGTGTGTGTGTGTGTGTGTGTGTGTGTGTGTGTGTGTGTGTGTGTGTGTGTGTGTGTGTGTGTGTGGTGTGAGGAGAGAGAGAGAGAGAGAGAGAGAGAGAGAGAGAGAGACAGAGACAGAGACAGAGAGAGAGACAGAGACAGAGAGAGAGAGAGAGAGAGCGAGAGCGAGAGCGAGAGCGAAAGTGGGAGAGAGATGGCAGATTCTGAAGAAAATTGAATAAGAAAAAAACCCAAAAGATTAAAAAAAACAAAATAAAATAAGATAAAAGGGGGAAAAATACACAAAGAAAATAAAAATGGAAAAGACTAGGAAAAGAAAAACAAAAAAAACACACAAAAGAAACGAAGGAAAACAAAAGACACAAAAAAAGACACCAAAAACCAGAAAGAAAAACACAAAAGAATAAAGAAAAAACACACTAAAAGAAACAACAAAAAAAGAAAAACACAAAAAACCACACTAAAAGAAACAAAACTAAAACAAACAAAAAAAACTCCTTGGAAAAGAAAACTGCAAATTGCCTGAAGCAACTTCCGTACCTGTCTGTTTACAAGTCGCCATCAAGTCCCTTCAGCATTGAGCAATGTCCAGTCACATCTGCTCATCTCATCGAGGGAGCGCTTGAATTTCCCCCTAAACCCCTTTTTCTTTCCTCCTCTCATCCTTCGTCGATAAAACTCAAGGACAAGAAAAACTGTTGATATAGAAAGCACCCCCTACACTCCCTCCACTCTCCTCCCAAAAAAAACAAAACTCGAGAAGAAAAAAACCTCTAGGGTAGTTTTGCACCAAAAAAAAAAGAGAGGAAAAGACGTAAAAGGAAATAAAATTGGGATGTACAGACAAAATCGACTCGGCAGCGACATTAGGCTTAGCCATCGACGCAATTACTTTCTTTGCCAGTCGTGCTTTTGTCCCAAGCTTTTGTGGCGATGTCCTTGCTCACGTTAAAGAGCGCTGCGTGTCCTTCAAACTTTGCTCATTTTCAGCCCGTTTTAGAGGCGGGGGCTATAAGGCGTGCTGCTGCTGCTGCTGCTGCTGTTGTTGCTGTTGGTGTTATTGTTGTTGCCGTTATTTCCTTACAGCTTTCGCTGTGCTGTGCTGTGCTCTGCTAACTAGAGATTTGCAGGTAAAATAAAGGAGTTGATGTTTGCGCGAGTGACGATGAAGAAGAAGTAACCTGGGAACAGGAAGAAAAGGAAGAAAGTAACAGAAAAAAAAACATGAGAAGGAAGAAATAGGGGGAATGGATCAGCCAGCCAGCCTCCAGTAGAAGAGACGAGAGAGAGAGAGAGAGAGAGAGAGAGAGAGAGAGAGAGAGAGAGAGAGAGAGAGAGAGAGAGAGAGAGAGAGAGAGACAGACAGACAGACAGACAGACAGACAGACAGACAGACAGGACAGACAGAGACAGACAGACAGACAGACAGACAGACAGGGAGAGAGAGACAGAGAGGGAGACAGAGACAGAGAGAGGGAGACAGAAAGTTACAGAAAGTAGAAATAAACCAACTTGAGAAAAAGAACGAACGCAAACAGACATAGACACAGACACACAGACAGGAAAGAGTGTGGGTGGGGTGGGTGGGAAGGAAATTCCACAATTTTACAGAATTGATGGTGTGTTAAATTATTGGACAAACCCTTTCATCAATGAAACATCATATTCACACAATTGTTGAGAAATATGCACAAAAGCACTCAGGCCACAAGCCAGCCTGTTGGAGTTGCGTGCAAACCTTCACACCTTCCACAGCCAAAAGAAGGATCAAGTGCTGACAGATTTGTCAGATCCTCCAAAGTAATGAGCACCTAGGAATAGATCCTATCAGCTGTTTAAAATATAAAAGGTAAAGGTGTCCCATAACCTTTGTTGTCATAAGGGAGCGAGGCATCAGAGGCCTCAGCTTCTCTAGGGTCCAGCATATTGAGGGTGGCGCCCATCTCCTCTCCCTCGCTGCTTAACCATCCCTGACCCTAAAGAGGGCAGGTACCATTGACAGCTGGGTGAATTGGGGGACTGTACCGAAGCCAAGGTGCGCAAACGGTCACCCATCCAATTGGTAACCACACGGGATGCTGCTTTACCTTGGCTTGGGGGAAAATCATACTGTACACTACTTTGAACGACAAGAAGCTTAGACAAGTTAGAGCTTATATCATGCTTAATGTAGTGAAGACATTTGCAACATGTATACGAGTACAGTATATACGTGGAATAAATCCGAAAGTACCTTCAGATCCTTCAACTGATGCTAATCTAAATAATCATCTTTTTCTTCCGTCGCTTTTCCCTCAGGGTTGACCTGTGTTAACCCAAATCCTTCTTCCTTCTTTGTCCAGCCTTTTTTCCCCCCCCTTTTCCACCTTTCGTTCTTTCCTTCCTTTGATTCTTTCCTTCCTTCCCTTCCACAAACTTCCTTCCCATAAATGAACCGTTTACAAAGCGCATAAAAACACGCCACCATTCACACTCAGGTACCTGATGGCATTGTCCTCCTCCTGATCTCTTCCCTCACTCCTTTTCGCTTCATGATGTTTGCTCCTTCATTAAAATCCTTAAAAACCAAAGCGAAGAGGCGCAGGAGAAAACCTCCCTAC
This sequence comes from Stramonita haemastoma, assembly GCA_030674155.1. NCBI lineage: Eukaryota > Metazoa > Mollusca > Gastropoda > Neogastropoda > Muricidae > Stramonita > Stramonita haemastoma. Next base: position 49,541,270 of record CM060336.1, read on the forward strand.
ACCGAGAAGCAAAACATTCAAAGGCGCGTCAAGAGGGCTTGAGGGGTGTTTGCGGGGAGGAGGAAGAGTAGAAAGAGCAACAAAGGAGCAAGAACGGAAAGGAAAACAGACAGGATACAAAGAAAAGGAAAAGAAAGACAGGGGGAAAAAAGGCAGACAGGCAGGCAGGCAGGCAGGCAGAGCAAATTTAACCTGCACTGAAAGAAAAGACACTTCTCTTATCAGC
>CM060336.1:49548995-49558995 GCA_030674155.1 Stramonita haemastoma
ACACACACACACACACACACACACACACACACACACACACACACACACACACACACACACACTCGCCCTGAAGCCTTGATCAAATCGCTAACTATCCATCCCCCAGTCTAACTGATCATAAAAGTTTTCCAAAAGCATTGGAGGGGGCGAGTCAGCAACTCTTATGTTTTCCTTTGTCTGTCTGTCTCTATCACGACGCACGCCACGCACACACAAACACACACACACATCGTGCGCGCGCACGCACAAGAGAGCTCAAATTGCGAGCACACTGTTTGAAATGGATGATCTTGAAGAAGGGAGTTGAGAAAGGAATGAAAAGAAAAAAAAACAGAGAGAGAGAGAGAGAGAGAGAGAGAGAGAGAGAGGAGAGAGAGAGAGGAGAGAGAGAGAGAGAGAGAGAGAGGAGAGAGACAGCAGACAGACAGACAGACAGAGACAGAGGACAGACAGACAGACAGACCAGACAGACAGACAGACAGACAGACAGAACACTCCTCACTCCTCCCCCAAAAATCAGGCTAAGTGACGGGGGCGCGTGTCTAATGATGGGAGGGCAGCATGTCAGTTTGAATACAGCCTGTCCTAGGAACCACACACACACACACACAACACACACACCACAGCAATCTCTATCAATCTATCTGTCCGTCTGTCTCTGTCTGTCTGTCTCTCTCAACTACCCTCAATAAAAATTATCTCTTTAAATCTCAGAATCCCAACCCTCCCTCTGTCTGTCTGTCTTCTCTGTCTGTCTGTCTGCCTGCTGCCTGCCTGTCTGTCTGTCTATCTCTGTCTCTGCCTCTGTCTCTCTGAGTCTCTCTCTCTTTGCCCCCCTCCTTTCACACACACACACACACTTACTTTGCTCCTCCCCCCTCCATCCCCCATTCTACCCTAGCCTCACCTCTGTGACTCCACACTTTTTACCCTCCAACCTGTAGCTCTAGCCCCCCCCCCCCCCCTACCACCCCCTCCCCCCTGCATCCCCCACTTTCCCCCACTTGTCTGACTGGACGTGCATATCAACCTGGATTGACCTTTGATGGGTCAGCAATGGCTGACTGGCCGACCACAGTGGACACAACGTTCTGAATAACCCTGACCCCCCTCCTCCCCCCTTTTTATCCTCTCCTCTCCAACTCCCCCCCCCCCCCTCCCCCTTTTTCTCTCTCTGGCTGATTTCTGGGTGCTCTTACAAAGTGACTTGCGCCGATGTTGATGCTGTTGCTGAGGTTATGATTGATCAAAGTCAATCCCCGAGTGCAGCTACCTAAATGTTGATAAAGACAAAGAGAAGGTAGTAAAGAGGGAAATGCGAACACAGGTTTTCCAGAAGGTGGGGATGGTATTTATGATACTGACACCCCCCCCCCCCCCCGCCCCTCACGGAGGGTGTGTCACTTGTTTCACACCTGGGAATCATTGTGAGGCTTTTATAAAGTACACACTGGATGAGAAGTTTGCGTGTATGGTAGTTTTTTTTTTTAATTGATCTAGTTACCTTCGCCAAATGGATGGACGAGTGGCCATAACCTGATTTCAGAGGATTATTTCTCATGTGAAAGGGAAAGTGCAGATTTGTTATGCCAAGGCTTTGTCAGGGTGGAGTGATGATAATCTGAAAGACGATCTCAACGTAACATATTTTTTAAAGCATGGCAACACTTTCATGTAAAAAACCAAACCCCAACCCATCCTAAAACAAAAACCAAAGCCACTTTAATGTAGGGCTTAGCTAACATCAATCACTAACTGACCAAGCTTTGGGCCTGCATCAATTCTCTTTCTCTGTATCATCATTAACAATATGTTATTGTTATCACCAAATTAACATCATCACTTTCAACGTCATTATCATCGTCGTCGTCGTCGTCATCACCCTAATCATCATCATCGTTGTCATACTCATCATCATTATCATAATCATTGTCATCATCATCATCGTCGTCGTCGTCGTCATCATCATCGTCATCATCATCATCATCATCATCATCATTCATCATCATCATCACATCATCATCATCATCACACCTGATCAGCCAAAGCTTTCACAGAATGTGACAACAGCTCGGGGGATGTGACATCCAGAATGACGGATGGTTGGGTCACGTTATCTGACAAAGGCACACTGGTATTAACCTTGATAGCAGCACCATTAACAATATCATGACATCATCATCACCTTCATCATAATCAAGTCATTAACTCCAGGAAATCTCGCCCATTCCACACCCTCTCCTGTCCCCGGACGTGGTTACATCAACATCATGACACCCTGCCTATGTCCGGCATCACTTCATGTGGAAGGACGTAACATCGAAGACTACTGCTACAATACCCTTCCTTACCTGTCTGACGTGAGAGTGATGCCATCATTACAAGACAAGACCGATCAGTCCCCAATGGTCAGAAATAACCCTACACCTTCCACACCCATCCAACCAACACACGTGATAACACGTGATGACACCACCACCACCACAACCCCCTATCTTCCAGGAAGGCAAAGTCAACCCTGACAAGGACTTTGGGTCAGAGACCGCTCTTGATGGTAGGCTGAAGCATCCCTCCCTGCCTGCCTCCCTTGTCAGTGCTAATGAACACTATCAGTCCATCCATCAGCCATCTCCTTTGTCCTCCCCTCCCAGCCTCGTTAAAGGCCTGGACAGTGAAGGAGGCCTATTAACAAAGCCTCAAAACTATCCGCCATACCACCCGTGTTTCCCATCAAGGCCTGATCAGACCGCTAATAGGGTAATGGTAGGGGCAGAATTAGATTGCCTGAAGCATTATCTACACTGTAGTCAGGACAAAAGAGCCTGGAGGGGATGTAAACAAGGGTGGTGAAAGCCCCTACACAAAAGCTTGTTAATGGCCTATGACAGAAAGGGACTCCAGAATAGAGCGGCGTACTCCAGAGGGCTTTGGTCTATCACAGAGAGAGGACGTTACCTTGTAGACACAGCTAGCCTTGTCAAAGATCTCTAGAGGCTTTGGTTAGACAGACGTGGACAATGCTTTGATCAACGAAGGAAGGCAGGTAGACAGGTAGGTAGACAGATGAAGACTGAGATTTGACAAGTAACCGGTTCTGGACAGTGCCAGGGCAGTGTCGGTCCCTCAGGAATCCCCATCTATTCTGAGACTGAATCCAGACACAGTACAGGCTAGACAGACAGTCCACAGCGAGCAGCCATCATAGTAAGCGTCTTTGATCCCAACTCAAATATTCAGGAAATGTTAGGAAACTGAATTCTTAACTCAGGTAGTAGTATTGAAGATGGCGCTATTCAAAGGTCCTGCAAAACAGGAAAATGGACAAAAAAAGGCACCAGAACACAAAAACATCCCAACCCACAAGACCCCCCCCACCCCCCCCCAAAAAAAAAGCCTGATAAAAAACACCATTAAAAACCAAAACGACACTCTCTACATACACAGGCATTCATTCACCTTCTACCAACAACCTTCCCCCTTTCTTTCCCACCTCCTCTTTATTAGTCAAAACAACAAAAACGCACACTAAACCTAACCTACCTACCTACCCAACCTTGAGTGGCGAAGTTCAGCGTGACTACTACCCTTTTCTCTCTGATCTAAACCCCGGCAACAACAGACAAAAGACCAGCACAGAGGAGTCGCCATCTTCAGACAGAGGATTTACAGGGCAGAGCCATTCCCCGACAACAAAAGCCAACAGCCATTACTCTCCTAGCCAAAGGTCAACGCCTTCTGCGTGGCGTTATGTCCATAGAGCACACACACACTGAGGGCTAAAAGCGTTTTCTGAAAGCGCTTTCGGAAAGTCCAGGTTTTATGGCCACATAGGAGCCGTGGTGTGCCTACAAGTATACAAAGCTTTAGACGCTCTTAAAAAGCGAGGAAGATGGCTAGGGGAAAACAAAACAGACACTGTGGGGATAATAATGGATTTGTTTGTTTTTTTTAGATAAAGTATGGCACAGGTAGGGAGGGTTTTGTGTTGTGTTTATAGAATAATGTGATGTAGCGTTATCGCAATGACTGTCAAATTTCATGACATCGTGTCGTTTATTATGGTCACATCTACTTTTCCCAGTAAAACCAGTGTGTTGTGTGTGTGTGTGTGTGTGTGTGTGTGTGTGTGTGTGTGTGTGTGTGTGGTGTGTGTCTGTCTGTCTGTCTGTCTGTCAGTCTGTCTGTGTGTGCGCGCGTTTCGCGGGCAAACTCTTTACAAAAATACATCAAGCAACCCTTTATACCCCCCCACCCCCACCCCACCACACCACCAACGATCCAAAACAAAGAATACTTCACTTTCAATAACACAACAGGATGGATAATAACTACCATCCACACACACACACACACACACACACACACACACACACACACACACACACACACACACACACACACACACACACACACACACTTACATGCGCAAAGCGTACATAACTAAACATACAACCTGAACACACACAAAACTCACACGCACGCACGCGTTCATAACATGTATACAGAACAAACCGACTATATTCCCCCCCCCCCCAATATCCGGTCCCCCCCCCCTCCCTCCACTCCTGTGACACAGTTTTCACTCTCCTGTCCATTAATTCCTCCCCACGGCACCATCATGTCTTTCTTCCTGAGACAGACTATCAGGGAATAGCCATTTTTGGCCACGCTCATCCACTGTTGTTGTATACCTGATATTGCCTCCTATACCCCCCCCCCCCTTTTCCTTCACACACACACACACACACACACACACACACACACACACACACACACACACACACACACACACACACACACACACACACACACACACAACCACATAACCACACACACAAACACACACACTCACAGATGTATGTGTGTGTACCCTCTCACACACATACACACACACTCACAGATGTATGTGTGTGTACCCTCTCACACACATACACACACACTCACAGATGTATGTGTGTGTACCCTCTCACACACATACACACACACCTCTCAATAAACCCACCCCACGCGTTTATCCCCCTTGCCTATTACCTCCCTTCTACACTGTTATCTTCCTTGATTCTCTGCATTAAAAAAATGTTTAAAAGATCACCTCTAAACAAAAAAGAATGATCCCCCAAAAAACTCAAGTCTGCAGGTCAAAAAGAATTTTGCAAGCTTTCTTATCGAGTATTTTGGTTGGCCTGGATGTATTATAAACATTTTTGTTGGTGGGAAAAACAGCAGCCTCCTCTTCAAGCCCCAAAGTGCACAAGAGGTATCGTGTAGGCCTGTGTTCGTGATGATATTGGACACGATGAAAACAGCGCTGGTGATGAGTTTTTTGAGGGGTGGGGTTTTGTTTGTTTGTTTGTTAGTACATAAATCAGGTTTTTGTTATGATGATTTTTTCTATTTGACGCCTTGATCTATTTCTTGGTTCTTTTGTTTCGTTTTTCGGTGAGTCTGTCTTGGTCTAGGTCTTTTGTATGATATATATATATTATATATATATATATATATATATATTTATATAATGTATGATTTCCAGTATGTCCATTCCTTCACGTGTGTGTGTGTGTGTGTGTGTGTGTTGTGTGTGTGTGTGTGTGTGTGTGTGTGTGTGTGTGTGTGTGTGTGTGTGTGTGTGTGTGTCTGTCTGTCTGTCTGTCTGTCTTTACACACACACACACACACACACACACACACACACACACACACACACACACACACACACACACACCACACAAAATAAAGTCCTTCGGATGAGACTTTAAACCGAGGCCCCGTGTGCGAACGCACACAGAACATCTTGCGCACACGTTAAATCCTATTCCGCTTTTCGTAAGAGTAGGCCATCGTGTGCCGGTGGGAACAGATAACAATATTTACAAAGACTGCATACACACGGGGACCGGATTAAAAAAAAAAGCACATGATTGCTTATTCTGTTATCCTCGATATAAAAGAATAAATAAATAAACACACGCGCGCTGATGCACAAACGCACCAGCATACTATGCAATAAGCGACATGGCAAGCGCTCTCTAGCTAGCTGCTGAGAGCGTGTCTCAGCGATAAACCAGTTTCTTGTGAGAGAGAGAGAGGGAGAGAATGAAATAAATGCGATAAGAAATGGCAGGGAAAATAATGGATGAGACAACGGCCTCTTTGTCTGACTCCAAAGAAAGCACCAGGCTGCAGACACAACACATACACACAAACACACACACACACACACTCACACACACGTACGCACACACACACACACACACACACACACACACACACACACACACACACACACACACACACACACACACCACGCACATACACACACACAGGGATTGGGGTGAGGGGAGGGGAATCAACAAATAAAATTTTAAAAACGTGGCACTGATAAGTTTACAAAAAACAATTTAAAAGATAAACCAAAGCCATAACAAAATTCCACAACTTTCTCAGCTCAAAATAAACCTCTTTGTCCAAAAATGTATAACTTACTTTCCTAGAAAAAAAGAAAAAGACGTTTTCCCTGCAGAATTGGTCAGGAACAACTTTCTTGCTACAGTAAGTCTTTTGTGTAGATTTAGTGCATACTGCACCTAAGAACTCAAAGTGTATCGTCTCACCCGTGTACGTTTAGTGAGTAGTACCTAAAAACTCGGTACATTAATTTTCATCTCACCCGAAAGACTAGAGCCCAGGCACCAATCTATGGTCCTATATGGATGATGAAGGAGAAAAACTCACTTTTAAAGATATCTCGTTTCATACACAGGAAGCACTGGTTCTACACCACAAAACGCTATACTGACAGCACATCTGTAACTAGATCTTCACATTTCCAACTTAACAATCCAATTCACTACTTTTTCTTTCTTTTATAACCTGAGTTTCATTCTCAGCCAGATAATTACAGCCTTCAAGTGAAAATGATAATAATTCCGGCCTCTTCTGTGGCCGCCACGGTTCATATTCAAGCTTTATCCCGAAGTCGAAATGCGGCTACCTTCATGGTCGGCAAGAACGGTCGAGGTCGCATAATAATACGCAAAAATCTCAGCGTTTTGGTGAACCTCGGAACTTTTGCCAAGGAACGGGAAAAAAATATGGAGGTCTATAAAAAATTTATGCTATCTATTCCCAGAGTCAGGAATACGGCTACCTAAATAATGCGAAAGTGCCACCACCCAGGTCGCATACGCAAAATCCTACCATTGGTGAACCATGATGTTCTAGGCCAAGGAACGAAAAAAACAAAACACAAAAAAAAAAACCAACCCGGGTTACGTTACATACACGCATATTCCATACTCTGAATGTGCGTCCTATTTTCAGCAACCAGAACCACTACAAACAAACAAACAAACAAACAACAACAAACCAACGAATCGAGAACAACAGGCCATGAGCAAGCCATAAACACATCCACCCCGATAAACAACCAACCTCATTTGAAGTCAGCGACAACAACAACAACAAACAAATAAAACAACACACAAACACAAACCCTCGCCGACCGTAACATAACATAACCCGAAGTCATGAAAAGGCGCGCAATGTCTTCCAGCGCTGTCTGTCTGTCTGTCTGTCTGTCTGTCTGTCTGTCTGTCTGTCTGTCTGTCTCCCTCTCTTTCTGTCTCTAGCTCTGTGCCTCTCTCTCTCTCTGTCTCTCTGTGTCTCTCTGTCTCTGTCTCTCTCTCTGTGCCTATCTGTCTGTCTGCCTCTCTCTCTCTCTCTCTCTCTCTCTCTCTCTCTCTCTCTCTCTCTCTCTCTCTCTCTCTCTCTTTCTCCCTCCCTCCCTCCCTCTCTCTCTCTCTCTCCCTCTCTCTCTCTCTCTCTCCCCTCCCCCACTCCCCTTTCTCCCTCCCTCCCTCTCCCTCCCTCCCTCCCTCTCTCTCTCTCTCGGAGGCGCGCGTCCGAGGTGCTGGCGACCAGCAGGAAATGCAGCAAATTTGCCAAGGAGCATACCCTAGGATCAGCTAAGTGTAGCCTGTATTGATTTTTTTAGTTGCCATTTTATTTTCTTCTCTTTCTTTTCTTCTCCTCTCTGTCTTTCTTTCTCTGTGTCGGTCTCCTGTCTTTCTTTTGCCTCTTCGGTCTTTCCACTTCTACTGTCTTTCATCTGTCTTCTAAGCACTTGTTTTCTTTCCTGTTCTTGTCTGTGTGTGTGTGTGTGTGTGTGTGTGTGTGTGTGTGTGTGTGTGTGTGTGTGTGTGTGTGTGTGTGTGTGTGTGTGTGTGTGTGTGTGTGTGTTGTGTTTTGTTCCTGTGTTTAAAATGTGAGTCTAAGTGTGTTTCTGTCTGTCCCTCTGTCTGTCTGTGCGCCTCCGCCCTTCTCTCTCTCTCTCCCCCTCTCTCTCTCCCCCCCCCCCTTTTCTCTCTCCCTCCCCCCTCTCTCTCCATCTCTCTCTTCTCTCTTCCTCTCTCCCTATATTTTTTCTCTTCCCCCCTCCTATCTTCCTCTCTCACTCTATCTCTCTCTCTCTGGCTTTCATTTCCTCCCCCCCCCTCTCTCTTTCTCACACACACACACACGCACGCTCTCTCTCTCAGTTTGCTACTACTACTTTTGCTCTTGCTAGTGCTGTTGCTGCTGCTGCTGCTGTTGTTGTTGTTGTTGTTGACGCTGCTGCTACAAGCTTTTGCGATTTTGCAGCCGCGCGGGGATGCAGAGGGAGGAGACGTGTAAGGAAGAGACAGAGAGGGAAGGGGGTGATGGGGAGGGAGGGAGGAGAGATAGAGGGGGGAGAGGGAGGGAGAGAGAGAGGGGGGAAGGGGGGAGGAGAGAGGGAGAGAGAGGGAGAGAGTGAGACAAAAGGAGGGGGAGAGGGGGGATGGAGAGAGAAGGAGAGTGAGAGAGAGGAGGTAGGAAGAGAGATAGAGGGAGGGAGACGGGGGAGAGAGGGGGGATGAAGAGAGAGAGAGGGAGGGAGGGGAAGAGAGAGAGGAAGAGAGAGAGAGAGAGGGGGGGGAAGACAGAGAAATAAAGAGAGAGATAGCAAATAAAAGAGAAAGTGGGAAGATGTTTAAAAAAAATGTTGGGTGGTGGTGGTAGCGAAAGGTAGGTGGGGGAAGAGGATGGTTTCCAGTTCGTGAGGTGGGAAACGAGAGTGGTTGTACAGCGGGGTAGAGAGGGAGAGGGGGGAGGAGGAGGAAGATGAGGGATGAGGGATGAGGGAGGAGGGTGGAGACTGGAGACAACATGGATGACAGGCGACAACAGCGACGTGACAAGGACTGAGTGTGGTGGAGGGGGGGGGGGGGTAGATAAGGGGGGGGGGTGTTGATCTATGCTTCCGAACATTCTTTTTTTGTTTCGTGTTTGATTGATGGCTGACAACTATTGAGCTTGCCTGCCTACTAACTTACTAGCAACACAAACTGCCAACGAGAGCCTGCCTACATGAGTACAATTATTACCTGAACAGTATACATGCACACCTTCTGTCCTTACGCTTATAGTGAATGGAAAATGTTATACATACAATGTATATGTTGTACACTGCAGGTGTACATGTATTGGTTTATATGTATGGTGCGATTTTGGTGGGTGGGGTGGTTGGTGGTGGTGGTGTGGAGAGAAGGGAGAGGGTGGGGGGGGGGAGACAGAAAGAGAGGGGATAAAAAGAGACAAGGATAGAGAAAGAGAGGGTGGGGAGGGGGGGAGGTAGAGGAAAGAAAACGTGGAGGAGAGAGAGGGGAGAGAGAGGGGAGAGAGAGAGAGAGAGAGAGAGAGAGAGAGAGAGAGAGAGAGAGAGAGAGAGGAGAGAGAGAGAGAGAGAGAGAGAGAGAGAGAAGAGAGGAGAGAGAGAGAGAGAGAGAGAGAGAGGAGAGAAACACGCTTACCCACAAACACGTGTGTGTGTGTGTCTTTTCCTTAACAACCGTGGACTCTCTCAGTTTATAACATTTAATCAAGCACCTCTTTTTTCAATCCTCATGGCACCACTACCCCCACACCCACTCACACCTGGGTTACAGAGATAAATTGTCGTTGTCTTCCCGGAGCGATCAAA
>CM060336.1:49576495-49578872 GCA_030674155.1 Stramonita haemastoma
ATGTCAAAAGACATTGAACACGCAAACCCAAAACCAGCAATATTTCCTCCACCTCAATATATTGACCAAAAAATTGCTCATCACTGACAATCAGAAATAGAATGACCCCCCCCCCCCCTTTACCCAGAAGAACACCTCCCCAACTCCCCCCCCTCCAAAAAACTCCACCCCCAAACACAAAAAATACACAGTGACATCTCAATCCAATATTGGAGACAACACTCTCATTTTCCACGCTAAAAACAAACAAACAAAAACCAACAGAACAGGACGACCCTCATTGTCCAAACTAAAAAAGACTACACGTATATTACATACACAGAACTGCAGGAAACGAGAGAAAAAAACACACTAATGTCCCGAACAAAAAAAAAAAAACAGTCACAAAAAGATTACACAAAGTCTTAACCACTGGCACAGGGGAAAATGACCCCAGCAGGCCCTAATGTCCCCTCTGGGGTCAGGGACTGGTCATGAATGGCCACTTAATGGCCAGTAGAGGGGACCCGTTATCTTTCAGGCCCTGACCAAAGTGGGTTACCTACCTCTTCATGTTCCCCAGGGACTTAGGGTTTGAGCCTGATGGGACAGCTGATAACACGAGACTTAGCCTCCACACACACACACACACACACTCTCTCTCTGTCTGTCTGTCTGTCTGTCTGTCTGTCTGTCTCTGTCTCTCTCTCTCTCACACACACATACAACACACACTCTCTCTCTGTCCCTTATCTCTGGGTGTTCCCAGAGGGCGAAAGTAAATTTCATTAAGTGTGTGTGGCTTGTCAAGCAGTCCCCTGTTAACTAGTGGTTTTCCATCTGCCGACACCAGGGTTGGAGGGTCATCGTGCCGGCTGGCTGTGTGTGCTCAGCCTCTGCAGTCCTGTCCTCTATGGGCTTTGATCTCCTGGGGGTGGGGGGAGATGGCCTGTTGAGGAGGATGCCCCCAGGGGTGTGTACCAGTGGGTCTTGAGTGCGTTCTGGGGGTAAACACTACAGGTTCTTTGAAGCTTGGGTAGGAAGGATGGTAGGTTTGCCTTTTTATTATGTTTTTTGTGGGGGACGAGACAAGAGATTTTTGTGGTGAAGGCGTAGAGAACAAGACACTTCCGATCATTCATTTTTATTGTTTTATGTCGAAGTCCGATGTGCTGGGTCTGACTTGTCAGGTGCTCAACGGCAGCGTAACACGTTTTCACTCGTATGACGACAACAGTAGTCGCTGCGTGAGTGTTTGATGATGATGAAGAAGAATTCAGTTTTGGTTTCATCTGTTGATTGGTTGGTTTTACGTGATTGTGACATAGTCACTGTGTGACTGATTTGGTGTTGGGCTGGGGGGTTTCTTGATGATGGGATTTTGTAGATGGGGAGCTTGATGGTACGGATAGTATTATTATTCTTTGAATGTGACAAACTCTTACCAGAAAGAAATGTGTGTGTGTATGTTGGGGGAGGCAGTATGTTAGTGAGTGTGCGTTCACCACTCTCACAACACTGTGACCAAATTAACCCTTTTTCTTCATTAACCACCACTGTCATCATTATTAATTTAACCTTTCACACACCACAGTCCTATTTTCACCCACTAACATTTTTTTTCTTTCAAAATTAAACCAACCCATAATTAAACGTTCACACGGCATGGCAAGGTCATCCACAGAGCCTTTCGTGTTCATTTCTGGACCAGGAAGCTCCCGTCTTCAATCAAACGCTTGGCAAATTGGTGGCAGTTTATCACACGACCCTGCTACTGTTTCTCGCGTGCGCATGTGAAAAGGGCTTCCAGAAGAGCCTCTCCTTAAAACGGAAGCAATCGTGATTATCTCTCTCTGGCACCCCCCCCTCCCTCCATCTCCCCCTCCTGCTCCCCCTCCTCCCTCACCCCCTGTTCTTTAACATCTCGTCACCCATTTATCAATGTCTGATTTTCTCGTCTATCAATGCCTCCCAGAGTAAACAGTTTTGCTTTCTTTTGGTTGGGATTTTTTTTGGGGGGGTCAGATCATTTTGGGACTTCCCATCTGTGTTTATTTTTCAAAGTCAAGTAGTTCTGTTTTTGTTGTTTCTAAGTCACCCTCTATGACAGACACGACCTGTGTCTTCTAGATCTAGGTGGTTTTGTTTATTCATGAAGTGTGTGTGTGTGTGTGTGTGTGTGTGTGTGTGGTGTGTGTGTGTGTGTGTGTGTGTGTGTGTGTGTGTGTGTGTGTGTGTGTGTGTCTGTATGTGAGTGTGATGTGTGTGGGTGTAGTGCGTGTGAGTGAGTGTGTGTGTGTAGTGTGTGTGTGCATGCGTGTGTGTGTGTGTGTGCGCGCGCGCGCACGTGCGTGCATGCGTGTGTGTGGTTTACCTTTGACTGTGCAAGCAGCGTGAG
>CM060336.1:49578972-49588972 GCA_030674155.1 Stramonita haemastoma
AAAAAAAAGAAAAAAAAAAAAAAACGAAAGAAAGAAAAAAAACTTTCTTGTGATGGACCTGCCAAACTTCCGGTATTTTTACATCAGCGAACATGTGAGGTTGGCCTCTGTCTGTCTGTCTAGTCTGTCTGTCTGTCTGTCTGTCTATCTGTCTGTCCTGTCTGTCTGTCTGTCTGTCTGTCTGTCTGTCTGTCTGTCTCTCTCTCTCTCTCTCTCTCTCTCTCTCTCTCTCTCCCTCTCTCTCTCCCCCTCTCTCTCTAGTCTCTCCCACCCTCCCCCCTTCTCTCCCAACGCCCCAAACCTGGCACTAAACACTGACTGAGTCAACAGAGTGATTGCCAATAGAGGTATGAAGAGTGCCACTACGTGGCGCTGGCCTGTGGCGGCTAGCTACATCTAGTGTTATCAATTCCCCCCTCCCCCCCTACCCTCTAACCCCCCCCCCCCCCCCCCCCCCTCGGCCATCATTGCAGGTTGGCTCTTAGAAATCACCTTGCAGAAGAATTGGCTTACAGAAGCTTACACGTGCGTGCTGTCTCTAAGAGACACGATAGTGGGGGCTCTGTCTTCCTTCCCTGCCTGCCTGTCTGTCTGTCTGTCTGTCTGTCTGTATATATCTCTCTCTATTTCTCTGTCTCTTTCTCTTGGTCTGTCTGTCTGTCCTCTCTCTCTCTCGGTCTTTCTCTGTGTCTGTCTGTCTGTCTCTCTCTCTGTGTCTGTCTGTCTGTGTCTTTTTCTCTCTCTATGTCTGCGTGTCTGTCTGTCTGTCTGTCTCGGTCTGTCTGTCTGTGTGTCTTTCTCTGTCCTTGTGTTTGTCTGTCAATCTGTCTCTCTCATCCCCCCCCCCCCCCCCTCTCTCTCTCTCTCTCTCTCTCTCTCTTCTTTCTCTCTCTCTCTCTCCCTCCCTCCCTCCCTCTCTCTGTCTCTGTCTGTCTCTCTCTGTGTGTAGGGGCCAGGTATGTGATGTAATGTAATGACTTGTTCCCCCAGTGCCTGGTGGCAATGGGTGCCAACAAGTTCTGACACTCGGAGCGATGAAAAGTGTGCACAAGCCGGGTGACTAAGGAAGCCCGCCAAAAAAAAAGAGTTTGCGCTAAGAGAGAGCGAGAGAGAGAGAGAGCGAGAGGAGAAGAGAGAGCGAGAGAGAGCGAGAGAGAGAGAGAGAGAGAGAGAGAGAGAGAGAGGAGAGAGAGAGAGAGAGAGAGAGAGAGAGAGACAGACAGACAGACAGACAGACAGACAGACAGACAGAGAGACAGAGAGAGCGAGAGAGAGAGAGAGAGAACAGAGAGAGAGAGAGCGAGCGAGAGAAAGACAGACAGACAGAGACAGAGACAGAGAAACAGAGACAGAGAGAGACAGAGAAACAGAGACAGAGAGAGACAGAGATAGATAGAGAGACAGACAGACAGACAGAAACAGAAACAGACAGAGAGGGAAATGGAATTATTGTTGAGGGAAAGGAGAGAGAGAGAGAGAGAGAGAGGAGAGAGAGAGAGAGAGAGAGAGAGGAGAGAGAGAGAGAGAGAGAAGAGAGAGAGAAGACAGACAGACAGACAGACAGACAGAACAGACAGAGAGGGGGGGCGGGGAGGTTGGGGGAAGGAAGGGAGGATAGAAGATGGGAAGGGAGGGAGTCAGAGACAGACACACAGAGACAGACACAAAGAGACTGACACAGAAGAAGAGACAGAGACAGTGATTGACAGGCACAGAGAAACAGACGATACAGGCACACAGACAAGAAGACCACTGTCTCCCCCTTTAGGCAACCCTGAAGGACACACACAGGCAAGACAAAACAATGTCAAAAGACATTGCACACGCAAACCCAAAACCAGCAATATGTCCTCCACCTCAATATATTGACCAAAAAATTGCTCATCACTGAAAAACAATCAGGAATAGAATGACTGCCCCCCCCCCCCCCCTTTACCCAGAAGAACACCTCCCCCAACTACCCCCCTCCAAAAAACCCCACCCCCAAACACAAAAAATACACAGTGACATCTCAATCCAATATTGGAGACAACACTCTCATTTTCCACGCTAAAAACAAACAAACAAACAAAAACCAACAGAACAGGACGACCCTCATTGTCCAAACTAAAAAAGACTACACGTATATTACATACACAGGACTGCAGGAAACGAGAAAAAAAACACTAATGTCCCGAACAAAAAAAAAACAGTCACAGAAAGATTACACAAAGTCTTAACCACTGGCACAGGGGAAAATGACCCCAGCAGGCCCTAATGTCCCCTCAGGGGTCAGGGACTGGTCATGAATGGCCACTTAATGGCCAGTAGAGGGGACCCGTTATCTTTCAGGCCCTGACCAAAGTGGGTTACCTACCTCGTCATGTTCCCCAGGGACTTAGGGTTTGAGCCTGATGGGACAGCTGATAACACGAGACTTAGCCTCCACACACACACACACACACACATACACACACACACACACACACACACACACACACACACACACACACTCTCTCTCTCTCTCTCTCTCTCTCTCTCTCTTGTCTGTCTGTCTGTCTGTCTGTCTCACACACATACAACACACACTCTCTCTCTGTCCCTTATCTCTCTGGGTGTTCCCAGAGGGCGAAAGTAAATTTCATTAAGTGTGTGTGGCTTGTCAAGCAGTCCCCTGTTAACTAGTGGTTTTCCATCTGCCGACACCAGGGTTGGAGGGTCATCGTGCCGGCTGGCTGTGTGTGCTCAGCCTCTGCAGCCATGTCCTCTATCGGCTTTGATCTCCTGGGGGTGGGGGGAGATGGCCTGTTGAGGAGGATGCCCCCAGGGGTGTTTACCAGTGGGTCTTGAGTGCATTCTGGGGGTAAACACTACAGGTTCTTTGAAGCTTGGGTAGGAAGGATGGTAGGTTTGCCTTTTTATTATGTTTTTTGTGGGGGACGAGACAAGAGATTTTTGTGGTGGAGGCGTAGAGAACAAGACACTTCTGATCATTCATTTTTATTGTTTTATGTCGAAGTCCGATGTGCTGGGCCTGACTTGTCAGGTGCTCAACGGCAGCGCAACACGTGTTCACTCGTATGACGACAACAGTAGTCGCTGCCTGAGTGTTCGATGATGATGAAGAAGAAGAATCAGTTTTGGTTTCATCTGTTGATTGGATGGTTTTACGTGATTGTGACATAGTCACTGTGTGACTGATTTGGTGTTGGGCTGGGGGGGTTCTTGATGATGGGATTTTGTAGATGGGGAGCTTGATGGTACGGATAGTATTATTATTCTTTGAATGTGACAAACTCTTACCAGAAAGAAATGTGTGTGTGTATGTTGGGGGAGGCAGTATGTTAGTGAGTGTGCGTTCAACACTCTCACAACACTGTGACCAAATTAACCCTTTTTCTTCATTAACCACCACTGTCATCATTATTAATTTAACCTTTCACACACCACAGTCCTATTTTCACCCACTAATATTTTTTTCTTTCAAAATTAAACCAACACATAATTAAACGTTCACACGGCATGGCAAGGTCATCCACAGAGCCTTTCGTGTTCATTTCTGGACCAGGAAGCTCCCGTCTTCAATCAAACGCTTGGCAAATTTGTGGCAGTTTATCACACGACCCTGCTACTGTTTCTCGCGTGCGCATGTGAAAAGGGCTTCCAGAAGAGCCTCTCCTTAAAACGGAAGCAATCGTGATTATCTCTCTCTGGCACCCCCCTCCCCCCCTCCATCTCCCCCTCCTGCTCCCCCTCCTTCCTCACCCCCTGTTCTTTAACATCTCGTCACCCATTTATCAATGTCTGATTTTCTCGTCTATCAATGCCTCCCAGAGTAAACAGTTTTGCTTTCTTTTGGTTGGGTTTTTTTTTGGGGGGGTCAGATCATTTTGGGACTTCCCATCTGTGTTTATTTTTCAAAGTCAAGTAGTTCTGTTTTTGTTGTTTCTAAGTCACCCTCTATGACAGACACGACCTGTGTCTTCTAGATCTAGGTGGTTTTGTTTATTCATGAAGTGTGTGTGTGTGTGTGTGTGTGTGTGTGTGTGTGTGTGTGTGTGTGTGTGTGTGTGTGTGTGTGTGTGTCTGTATGTGAGTGTGAGTGTGTGTGCGTGTGAGTGAGTTGTGTGTGTGTAAGTGTGTGTGTGCATGGTGTGTGTGTGTGTTGTGTGTGCGCGCACGCGCGCACGTGCGTGCATGCGTGTGTGTGGTTTACCTTTGACTGTGCAAGCAGCGTGAGTTCTGACAGGGTCTTTCCAACACAAGGAATCTTATCACGCTTCTTCTTTTCTCGCTGCAAACGAGCCATGATGCGCTATTACCAGCATTCCTTCCAGTCCAGTGATATGAGCTTTCCATCACAAGTACTCACATGTGGAAGTGAATGTGCCCTTGTATGCGCGTTTACAGGCAGGCATGCACGCACACACACAGAGGCAGGCAGATACGCGCACGTACGCACGTGCACACCACACACACACACACACACACACACACAGAAGGAGAGGATATGACAGAATGACTTCTTTCTTCCCTTAATGCCCAGCAGCCGAAGCCAACGCTGTTTTCTGACAATTTAGAGAGAGCACAGAGAGTTTGCACAGCCACCAGGAAAGAAAGAAAAGCACAAAAAAGATGTTAGGGCAAACAGAGAGACAAGGAGAGGGGGGGGCGAGGAAGAAGGAAGGGGGAGGGGGATGCTCCATGTGCAATTTGCACGTGGTTATGAATGTCTCCTTGCCTCAGGGTCATCCTGATGATGTCCCCAAATCCGGCAATGGTGCCAGAGAGAGAGAGAGAGAGAGAGAGAGAGAGAGAGGAGAGAAGAGAGAGAGAGAGGAGAGAGAGAGAGAGAGAGAGAGAGAGAGAGAGAGGAGGAGGCAAAGGCGGACAGACAGACAATACTAGGATGTCATAACCAACAGCCCTGCAGGATGCGAAAGAGCACGCTGTGAAGAAGATTGCACTTTGTCAACACAGCAATATTCCCCCACATCTGACAAATCCTTCATCACTGCCAACAGGGAAAAGAATGGAGGCACAATTTTTAAGGGACAATTGAAGTCAATTTTGGGGGAAAACCCTCTCGTTTTCTCACCCATAAAAACAAACAAACAAGATAATACCTAACGCGTAACACGTGATTGCAAAGCCATGCAAAAAAAAAAATCAAGCTGCATTTGGTAATTTTGATCTCAGGAAGAAGAAAGAAAAGGGTATAAAAAAGAGAGTAAATAAAGTTGACTCACATGTAAAAGTGATCCATATACACAGCAATGGCATATATATCTCAAGGGGTAGACACTGGACAAGAATGTGTAATCAATGGTCAGCTAAAACTCAATATCTTTATGGACATAGTGTAGATTGCCTAGAACCACTGCCCATATCCATTAGGAACTATGGGCTTGAGTATCACAGGGGTCAAAACAGAACGTGGTGGACACTCTCCTTCCCATCACTGACTTATCACCAGTTCTCAAAGCTTCTTCCCACTCAAGGGACGGCCACCTCACAGTTCCTAAGATATATGTTTCTTTAGGTTACGGGGATTATCAAGAAGTCTTGTTCACTACTGGAAACTTCCTGAAGTTGAGTGGAATGTCAAAATGTTAACTACAGGAAACTTCTTGAAGTTGAGTGGATTGTAAAGAGATCTTGTTCACTTCTGGTTCCCTATCTGCCCAAGACACAAGAACTGGAGAGTCATCGCAGCTTGTACGATGCCTGTGTCTAGTGTCTGCAATCAGGTCTCTATCGTCTTTGATCTCCTGGAGCTCCAGAAGACAGCTAAGAGAACGATGCCTGAAGGGTACTAGGAAGTCTTGAATGAAGTTAAGGGGCAAACACTACAGTCTCTTTGAAGGCTGGTCTCTCGTGCCTTTTTGTTTTGGCAAGACCACAGATGGCAATTGACTGTCAACTAGTCAGAGGACAGGACACAGGATGTGGACATAGGGGCGGTGAGTCCCTTTGTATCAAACAACGTTGAGTTTGGTTTGAAGCGATCATAAGATGATGATACACACACTGGTAAAGTTAGTGGTCAGATCTGCGACCTAGAAAGGGATGGGTTCTGCCAGGTTTGTCCTGCATCAACCTGCTGCTTGACAGTGTGCAGGTGCCCCACTGACTCTTTGGGGCGTTCATGTAGAAATGAAGTTAGGTGAAAGAATACAACTGTGAGTTTGTCTTTCTTTCTTACTTACATTCTTATTGACTTACTTACTCTGTGTCTGTCCATGTGTGTGTGTGTGTGCACGTGCATGCATGATTGCGTGCATGCATTCATGCGTGCATGCATACGTGCATGCACGCACGTGCATGTGTGTGTGTGCGTGCGTCTGTGTGTGCGTGTGTGTGTAACAATGCCATTAAAAATAAATTCCACACAGCTGCAAAGGACAACAAATAGGAATGAGAACAGATTTTCAAAATGCATGTTGTGCCCTGTTGATATCAGATTAAGAGGCTGATTGATCATCTACTGACTACGTGATTGACTTGTAAACAGATTTCTTCTTTGTTAAATGCTCGGACAGCAACCATTGTCATCTGACATAATTATGAGTGAAAATGCATTGTGCTGCCATTAAGCGCCTGACAAGTCAGGCCCAGAGCATCTGACTTTGGTGTGGGTGAGAATTGTTATCTTAATAAGTCTTTCTGGAAAAAAAGCAAGAGAGAGGACCAACAAGGAGGTGACAGGAAGAAAAGGAACAAGACAGAAACAAGGAGAGGGATGAAAAAGAGGGAATTCCTACCACAAAATTTCCAGAAGGAGGGTATGCTATTAGAATATACTGACAAGCCTCTGATACCCCCACAGGGAAAGGCAAACTGACTGACTGCATGATTCAAACCTTTATTTGGCGAGGCAAGAACAAACAAAAAAAACAACCCTCTTTTCCAATAGGATTTCCTGAGAAAAAAAACCCTCAGCTCCTCCAACCTTGCAGATCACGTTCATGAAGATGGGCCTTTCCTGTTCATTACCTGACCAGAAACGCCCATCTTTAATCAAATGCTGGGCAAATTTGTGGCCGTTTTTCACACAACACTGCTGTTTCTCGCGTGAGCATGTGAAAATGGCTTCAAGAAGAACACCACTCCCCCTTCCTTCCTTTCCTCCCTCCCTCCCCAAATTGGAAACAATCGTGATTATCTCACAGCCAACTCTCTCCTCTCCCTTCTCCCCTTCTCAACCACATCCCCATCCCCCTTTTTCCTGTTCTTTAACATCTCGTCACCGATTTATCAATGGCCGATTTTCTCAATCTATCAATGCCTGCAAGATATTTTTTTTGTCTTCTTCTTCTTTTGCCAAATTGATTGGAGTTTTCAGCTGTTCAATTTTTCAAAGTTGAACTAGTTGTTAAAACAAAGCATCTTTGACATGACCTATGGGTTGTAGATGGTTTTTGTGTGTTAATTTGTTGTGTAGGTTTACTTAAAAAAAAAGAATTCCATATGTAGAATAGGCCTTGTTGTTGACCCTTAGAAAGCTTTTTGCATGACTATCCCTTCCCTCTCCCCTCTCCATGTTCTTTAAGTATGTTGAAAACAACCCTTACTAACTACTCTCTCTCTCCCTCTCCCTCTCTCCAGAGACAGAGATACAGACAGACAGACAGAAGATGTGAGAAAAAAGATATCTTTCTTCCCTCTATAATGCCCAGCAGCCGAAGCCAACCCTGTTTTCTGACAATTCAGAGAGAGCAGAGAGTTTGCACAGCCGCCAGGAAAGAAAGAAAACACAAAAAAGATGTTAGGGCAAACAGAGAGACAAGGAGAGGGAGGGGGGTGGAGGCAACTGGAAGGAGGGAGGGGGACAGGAGAAAGGGGGAGGGCAACGCTCCATGTGCAATTTGCACGTAGTTATGAATGTCTCCTTGCCTCAGGGTCATCCTGATGATGTCCGCAAATCCGGCAATGGTGCCAGAGAGAGAGAGAGAGAGAGAGAGAAGAGAGAGAGAGAGAGAGAGAGAGAGAGAGAGAGAGAGAGAGAGAGAGAGAGAGAGAGAGAGAGAGAGAGAGTGGGGGGAGGGGTTAAAGGGGCCCTACAGTCAAGTGACAAATTGTTTATCCTAAAAATTGTAAACTTGTGGAAGCCATCACAGTGTGATTTTGTGTGTGTGTGTGTGTGTGTGTGTGTGTGTGTGTGTGTGTGTGTGTGTGTGTGTGTGTGTGTGTGTGTGAGTGTGTGATGTGTGTGTGTGTGTGTGTGTGTGTGTGTGTGCACATGCCTACGTGGGTACCTGGGTGTGTGCATGCGCATGTGCGCTGTCACGCCCTGGCAGTTTGATCACAAGCAATCTAAAAATCTTATCCATAAATATTCATTTCTAAAACTAAAGCTTTTACTTCAGTCAACCAACAAATGCAACTCTATAATTATCAACCTTTACCCTTTTCCTCATTTTCACCCTTTGCCACATAAACGCTATCAAGTAGCGCTGCTACACGACACAACACTCTACCCTTATTATATTTGACTAATGGCGTGATTAAACACACACACACACACACACACACACACACACACACACACACACACACACACACACACACACACACACACATCCAGAACCTCCCCCCTCTCACTATTATCAATCTTTCTCTTACTTCTCACTTCAATTCTAAAAAAAAAAGAAATATTATCCAGAATTCGTTTTTGTCCAACAAACCCTAATTTGTCACTGTTTTCCACATCACAGCACACGACTTTTGCCTGATCATTGAAGAAAAAAGAAAAGATGTGTGGAACAAGGACATGGCTTTAAAACCCATCTTTCCAACGCGGAAGAAGTTGTGGTGATTATGGCTCGGGAAGCCCGTTCTTTATCGTCTCATACTAGTCATAGCTCTGCATGTATTTATCAACGTCTCCATTCCTCATTTATCAATGCCTACAGCGAGCAAACAGTTGTATTTCCGCCCCATTTTGTGTGTGCGTTTTTTTTTCTTTTCACCTTGAAGTGGTTAATTTTCGAGTAAAGCGTTTAAACAAATATGACCACATTTTTGCCATAATCTTTTTTAGATAGTTTTTTTTTCTCAATTACAAAAAAATGTTTCTAGGGTTACTGAATCTTGTAACTACAGTTTTAGTTGACTCTTAATCAGATTATTTCAGGAGGGGTTGAAAAAAATCTGATAATTTACAGGAGCTGAATGACGTTGACAATGTGGTTTTGTTTGGAAAACTGCGTCCACTTTGATTCTGTCTTTTTTCTTCTGTTTCTTTCTGTTGATTTCATCTGGTTCTTTCACCCCTCCCCCTCACTTCACCCCAGCCTCACTCCCATATATAAGTTTTCTAAAGTTTTCTGTCGTAATGCTTCTGTTTGCTCTGGCGACACACAAAGTGGTATTTGATAGAGGTTTGTGTTGACTTGTGTTATCAAAGGAACAAGCATTGTCACTTGGTGATTAGTTACCCTACATTGTTAGAAAGAAAAGATTTATTACCCTATCAAGCTATGTAACATTCACGAACAAAACTACACTGGCTAATAAATCTTTTCTCTCTAACAATATAGACTAGAATGAGAATGAGAAAAATACAGAAAAAGAAAAAAAACCTAAAACAATACCAGCTAAAAAAACCCAACCTAACTAACGAACTGAGTGTGCAAAATTTATCCAGGAACACACACATACACACACACACCTCTCTCTCTCTCTCTCTCTCTCTCTCTCTCTCTCTCTCTCTCTTCTCTCTCTCTCTCTCCGCACGCACACACACACACACACACACACACACACACACACACACACACACCACCAACCTCTATCCAACCCACCCACCAAACCACACCCTCACACTAAACCTACCAACACCTTTGCCAGACTCACCCCCACCCCCCACCGAAGACTTGACCCCTCTACGTCACCGGCAGATGGTCATCGTCTGACAAGGGGATGACCTTTCACCCTGGCACGTGCGGTCCCCTGTCCACCTGACCTGTCAGTGACCCGGCCATTAACCCCTCTGCCAGCCGCAGCAGCAGAGACGGAT
>CM060336.1:49602623-49607623 GCA_030674155.1 Stramonita haemastoma
AACCACCACTAAAAAGCCCCCGGGAGGACAGCCTTTGTTGCGCTGCTGATGCATTGCAAACTCCACCAGTGATCGGCCCTTTTTTCTCTCTTGTGTTTTCCTCTGTCTCTCTTTTCTGTCTTTTTCTGTCTTTTGTCTGTCTTTTTCGCTGTCTTCTTCTTCTCTTCTTCTCTCTCTCCTTTTCTTTTCTCCCCCCTCTCCCCTCCCCCCCCCCCCCTCCCCTTTCTTTCCCCCTCCCCCCTCTCTCTTCCCCCTCTTTTTCCCCCCCTCTCTCCCCTTCCCCCCCTCCCCTCTTCCCTTTTCCCCCCCCCCTCCCCCCCCCCCCCCTCCCCTTTCCTTTTCCCCCCCCCCCCCCTTCTCTCTCTTCTCCCCCTCTCCCCTTCTCTCTCTCTCTCCTTTCTTTCTCCCCCCCTCTCCCCCCTCCCCCTTTTCCCTCTCCTCCTCTCCCCCCCCCCAGCCTCACTCTGAAAGGTGACGGGCCCTTGACCCCCGAACTGACGCGGGCATTTACGGATGGAAACCGCTGGTTAATGACGGGGCTTTAAAGCCAATCTGTTCCCTAGCACAGCCCTGTTTCCAAAGGGTCACGCCCTAGATGTTTTAGGTGAAGAGAATGAGAGAGAGGGGGGAGAGAGAGAGAGGAGAGAGGGGGAGAGGGGGGGGGGGGAGAGAGGGAGGGAGAGAGAGAGAAGAGAGAGAGAAGAGACAGAGAGAAGAGGGGGGGGAGGGAGTGAAGAGACAGAATAGAGAGACAGAGGAGAGAGAGAAGACAGAAAAATGAATGAATATAAATGAATGAATGAATGAATAATCTTTAATTTTCAAGGGTTACAGAGTAAGTATTAATACTTTTTTTTTCATCCGGCCCTTGCCAAGAGAGAGAGCTAGAGAGAGAGAGAGAGAGAGAGGAGAGAGAGAGAGAGAGAGAGGAGAGAGAGAGAGGAGAGAGAGAGAGAGAGAGAGAGAGAGAGAGAGAGAGAGAGGAGAGGAGAGGAGACGAGGTTATATAATTAATATATAAGGACTGCATGCCGCAGGCAAGAGCATCAAAACTCCTGTGTATATTTGAATCAATAATGTACGGAAGGACAGGGACGAATAGAGAGGGCAAGGGAAATTGCGAATAAGGCAAAAATCTATAACACAGCACAGCCCCAAACATAACATACACACACACACACAACATAGTCACAACAACACAACACAACAAACACAACACACACACACAACACCACACACACACACACACACACACACACACACACACACACACACAAAGAGAAGCAGCCTTAGACATGATTTTATTCGGGGACCAGAGACAGACAGACACAAACACAGACAGACACAAAACACAGACCACACAACAGACATCACACACACACAAACAAACAAACAGAACAGACACAGACAGACAGAGCAGCTGTGCCTGGCACATACGTGGCTGACAGACAAATGACAGATGGGGGCAGAGGAGAACTTCACAAGCCCTCATCAAGGCTCTAATAGGCCACACTAGTCAATCAGCCGACGCGACACACAGGGAGGGGGGAGAGGGGAGAGATGGGGGGGAGAAGGGAAGAGGAACAGCGTGATCGATATTACTTACTATCACTGTTGTGTGCGGTACAAATGTACGCACATTATACCTGAGAGCAGAAAGAGGAATAAAACGGAGAAGGTCTGGATGGTCTGTTGGGGGATGGTGGTGATTATGGGTGGAGGGGGAGAGGGAGGGGGGGGGGAATGAAGTGTGGAGGGGGAGGGTGGGGATGGAGGGGGAGAGACAGAGAGAAGGAAAAGATGGGGGAGGGGGGGGGAGGATATAAAAAAGAGAAAACACGATCATAAACCGTTGGAGAAAACTGATCACTAAGATGGGGAAAACACAAACGAGGACTGACATTGGTGATGGCGTACCTCAAAGAAGAAAAAAGTAGTTACAGCAACAGCAACAACAGCAAAAGAAGAAAACAACAACCACAACCAACCAACCAACGACAAAACAAACAAAGAACAACAAACACTAAACAATGCTCAATAACGACAGGGCAAAAATAATTTTTAAAAAAAACCAAACAAAAAAAAATAAAAACGAAAGAAAAGGAGTGGGACATTCTACAAAAACAACCAAAAGAAAAACCAAGTACATAATTATAGTTATCCCACAGGAGAGCGGATGTGAACGAAATTCAGTACACTGTAGCACGAGAAAGCAACAACAACAAAAAAAGATATTGAAAACACGTTAAATCAAAAGGAAATTAAAAAAAAAAAAAAGGAAAACACGTTACATCAAAAGAAAAACAAACCAAAAAAGATTGAAAACACGTTAAAAATCAAAAGAAAAACAAACCAAAACAAAAAAAAAAGGGGAAATAGCGGAAAGCGGAAAAGTGGAACGGCGTCAAACGAAGAAATCCCCCTGATGTGGCAACAGCAGCAACAGCAACAGCACTGGACCATAGCACCACAGCAACAACAACAACAACAACAAAAATAAAAACAAATATCATGATAAAAAATAAATTAAAAGACAAAAATCCTGACTGCATGCAAGCAGTCAGCGATGCCAGACGAATGAGGGAAGCAGGAGAAGGAGGAAGGAAGCTGCCGTGACACTCTTTGTGGCCTTCTGCGTTTCCAGAGTGAGTCGGTACAGAATTTATATATAAATGATATCAGATTCTGTTCTCCTCAGGCTACACTCCAACCTCTAGCTTGCGGGTCATGCAGTATCTTTTTTAGTCAGAAAAATTTCTGCTGATTTTCAGTTTTTTTTAAAAAACGTATGAAGAAATGCACTTGTATACTTGGGTTGGCTTTTTTTTGTTCCGTTTTGTTTGTTTTGTTGTTATTTTTTCTGGGGGAGGGGGGCATTGAGGACATAGAGCAATACCAGGTAGTCACAAGAAAGTTGGAAAATGATCATCAAATGAGGATTGCTTGTGCTCTAGCTACAGTATTGGCCACCACACGAGCATATTGTGGCTAGAGAGCTAGTAGACGACAAAGAACTGAGATGGGTACACTGTTTGCTGAAAAATAATACAAAATTCAAACCTACCAAATGTATGCAAAATCACACCAGTTTTGAGTCATTCCTATTCTTTCACACACAGAAAGTAAGTTTATATTTCTCTGGATACGTACGGTATGAATGCAAGAGTAATAACTAATTACATTAAAAAAAAACAGAGAGAAAAGTAACAAAATCATAAGAAATGGTATGTAGCCTGTTTATATTCTCCTCCCCCCCCCCCTCCCCAACCACCACCACAGCCAGCCAGATCCCCACCGCCCTCCCCACCTTCCTCTCTTCTCTCTCTCCCTCTCTCTCTTCTCTCTCTCTCTCTTCCTCTCTCTCTCTCTCTCTCTCTCTCTCTCTCCCTCTCTTCTCTCTCTCTCTTCTCTCTCTCCTCTCTCTCTCTCTCTCTCTCTCTCTTCTCTCTCTCTCTCCCTTCCCTCCTCCCTTATCTGCACGTAGTATTGCTTCCAGCTACTGCAGTCTTCTTCCCTAGCTGGCTGGCTTGGCCACGCTTCATTAAATCTAATCAGCAATGAAGTCTAATACACTGGCATCACTCCTCAGCCCCTCCCCCCCTCTTTGCCAGCCTAGTTTATGCCACCCCCTCTCGCCCCATCCATTCCATGCAAAACAAATTGTGTGCCTGTTGTTGTTGTTGTTGTGGTACCATAATGAAAACCCGGCCAGGGCCCCAAGCTGAGATAATGCAAGTTGCACACGAAAGAAGGAAGGAGGGAGGAAGGGGAGGAGACCTTGAACTGGTATAGAAGGTCTGGGGCCTAGTTTCATCCTAGGGTTAACGGATAGGAGACAGTGTATGGGATGAACTATAAACCGAGGTCCCGTGTGCCAACGCACGCAGACCATCTTGCCCACACGTTGAAACCTGTTCCGCTTTTCGGAAGAGTAGGCCATTGTGTGCCGGTGGGAACAGATGACAAAATTTACAAAACCGCATACACATAGGGACTAGGTGTAAAAAAAAAAAAAGCAAATCAGAGCTTATTCCATTATCCTCAATATAAAAGAATAAATAAATGAAAAAAAAAAATAAACGAGTGATATACCCAGCAAAGAGATCTTTTGAAACACTATTTGTACCTAGTTTTTTTGGTTCTCAATCTCTTTGTGTTACTTTTCCTTTTTCTAGCAGAAAGATTGCAATTGATGATTTTTTGGTTTTTGTTGTTGGTTTGCACATTGCAGTCAACGGCCGTCGTTTTCATGTTAATTTTCAATGTTAAATTGAGCACACTATAAGCTACAAGCTTGCTGTTGCTATGATGCCCCAAACGCTGTTGTTTTCAATGTTCGTTCCAAATTCTGAAAAAAAATCTATTTAGACCAACGATCTCATTTACAAAACTGTATACACACGGGGACTGGATGTAAAAATAACATTTGAATGCATATTCCATTATCCTCGATATAGAAGAATAAAATAAAATAAATAAATATATAAATAAATAATCTCTGCAGCCTTTAATGACAGCCTTCCCTCTATCTCCCCAGTGGCGCCAGTTCCACACTGACATCAGGCAGCAGATGCTGCAGCGGCACTGAAGCGTGGCACCACAGTCAGTGAAGCAAGACCAAGGCAGAACACCATCCAGAGAGGGCCCAGCCAAACAAGCCAGCTATACGCTAGCCTCCTGCGTTTACAACGACATCAACGGTAACAGCCCCATCTTCACCCAAAGCCCTAGCATCCCCCCCAAAAAAAAAACGAAAACGAAAAAAAAAAAAAACCAACAACAACCAAACTCCGAAAGTCACAAGTTACTAGTGTAGAGCAGCATAAGCAAATCACACGGGGAAAAACATCAATGGATAAATACACAATAACAGAAAAGTAAAAGAAGAAGAAGTAAAATACTGCGATCAAGAAAGTCTGTGTTAGAACATAGTACACGCTATGGGTGGCCATTTTCTTCTTCCTTTTTGATATATATAATTATATCCTCTATGTGTTTTG
>CM060336.1:49610123-49612623 GCA_030674155.1 Stramonita haemastoma
AGAAAAACAGGTGATTTTTTTTTTAACTAATATTCTGAAAATAGTAGACTATATTAAAAAGATCTATGTTACAGATCAGTTGCTGTATTTCGACAGCTATGTAGGTGAATGACTCAATAACATATAAATACTTTTTTTTTGTATCAGAGAGAAAGTCAGCGTTTTTCACACTGGGTTTGAAGCACCGAAAAGAAAAAAGAAACAGCAGACCGGTCACATTGTGCACTTAGTGCGATTCGTTTGATAAAAAAAAAGTCAGGAAAGAACAAGAAAAATCCCTGCAAAGAACCGTAAAAAGAATAATGAAAACACGCACGGCAAAAAGACCTCACATCCCCCAAACAAAGCAAAACAAAGTACATACATGGAGCTTAGCCCTCCCTCCAGTGATAGATCAGTTTGCCCTTGCAGAATGGCATGCAGCGCGCTTGTGTGTGTGTGTGTTGTGTGTGTTGTGTGTGTGTGTGTGTGTGTGTGTGTGTTGTGTGTGTGTGTGTGTGTGTGTTGTGTGTTGTGGTGTTGTGTGTGTGTGTGTGTAGGTGTGTTGTGTGTTTGTGGAGGTGTTTTGTTGCTTTTTTTTTTTCTTTGTTTTATTGTTTTGTTTGTTTTTTTTTTTTTTAACGTATCAATGTGTAATCTGGTTTCTTTTAAACAAAATCTTTACAAAACTAATTTTTAAATATCATTCAAAAAAAAACCCCACCGTAAAACCCTGACTGACCCCAACTCCAAAACATCACCAAAAGGAACGCAAAGACCCTATAAACTCCCACACAACTACTACTTCTCTTATTAAACCATCTGTCCCTCTAACCCTCCTCCCTATCTTGTACACAAGAGATCCATCACGTCAAGGACATAATTTTCAAAGTCTGAAGACCTTAACCCCACCCCCACCCCCACCCCACCCATCCCATCCCATCGCTCTCCCGTTTCAATTTTAAATGGTGAATTTGCGTGGATAAATAATTCTAGACTCGGTACGTACATGGCAATTTATAAGTCTGGCTAAAGGGAAAAGAAAAAAAAGAAAAGAAAGAAAGAAAAAAAGAAAAAAAAGGACAAGAAAAGAAAAAAAAGAGAAAAAAAGGACAAGAAAAAACAGGACAAGAAAGAAAGGGACAAGGAAAAAAAACAAACAAAAAAAACGTTGTGGATGTAAGGTGGCTTTTCGCGCGCGCGCGCAAGTGAGGGGTGTACGGACAGTATTCTAGTGCGATGGGCAGTTCATCACGCAAGCCCTCTCTCTCTCTCTCTCTCTCTCTCTCTCTCTCTCTCTCTCTCTCTCTCTCTCTCTCTCTCTCTCTCTCTCTCCCTCTCCTCCTCCTCTCCTCCCTCCCCCCCCCCCTCTCTCTCTCTCTACTCTCTCTCTCTCTCTCTCTCCATCCCCTCCCCCCCTCTCCTCCTGTCTTGTATAGAGGGGTTCGTTCATTCCAAGCATCCCATTCTCTAATCTCTCTCCTCCTCCCTTCTCCTAGAGCCATCAATCTCATCACCCCTACTCTCTGATCTACACCCTCACGTACACGTACAGCAGCCCAGCTGAGTGACGGCCGGAATGGGTGTATGGTGTAATCATAGCCACATAAGCACGTGCAGTTGGCATCTGGGGGCCAGAGAAAGACGAGTAGAGAGGAGTGTGGACTACTTACCGTTCGCGGCGCTGACAATGTATGTATGGCTGGGCTGTCAGCGCCTAGGTCTGATCAGGGTCTATCCTTACGCAATCACTATGAGAAACGCGCATAGCTGTCGTCGTTTCTTACGTGTGTATGTGTGTGTGTGTGTGGGGGTGGGTGGGTGGGGAGGTGGGGGGTGTTGGGGTGGTGGGTGGGGTGGGGGTGGGTCGTGTGTGCGTGCGCGTGTGTGTGTGTGTGTGTAGTGTGTGTGTGTGAGAGAGAGAGAGAGAGAGAGAGAGAGAGAGAGAGAGAGAGAGAGAGAGAGAGAGAGAGAGAGAGAGAGAGAGAGAGAGTGTGTGTGGTACGTGTGTGCGGTGGGAGGTGTGGGGTGTGGGGGTGGGGTGGGGGGGGGTCGTGTGTGTGTCGTGTGTGCGCGTGTGTGTGTGTTGTGTAAGAGAGAGAGAGAGAGAGAGAGAGAGAGAGAGAGAGAGAGAGAGAGAGAGAGAGAGAGAGGAGAGAGAGAGAGGAGAGAAGAGAGAGGGTACGTGTGTGCGTGTGTACCCACACACTTTCGACGACGTATGTTATGCGAGTACAAAGTGTATGGATACATATGTGCGCGGTATCTGCGGTACATCTTTTTCCTTCCCGAAAAGTATCACATAAAAGCACGCGTTTTATGACTCAGCCTCTAAGATTGTGTAAGCTAGCGTGCGTACACGCATGTGCGCGCGCGCGTGCATGCACACACACACACAGCACACACGCACAACGCACACACACACACCACACACACACACACACACACACACACACACACACACCACACACACACAACACACACACACACACACACAGAGTACAGTTGGCAGCAGCTGAGG
>CM060336.1:49617623-49620123 GCA_030674155.1 Stramonita haemastoma
TTATCACAGAATTTATTTTTTCTACACGTTTTAGAACTCTTCAAAAAACATTCGAAACAAGAAGGACCTACCCTCATTCGTCACATTCAGTAACATTTAAAAAAAATAAAAGCTTTCCTAGAACAGGAAAAGTTTTCACCTAGGCTAGATCCTATTAATATTACGATGATGATCATTTTAAAGGTTGAAATCTGTCTGGAAAACCACGGCTGACAATCTGTCTCTAAACTAAACGCTTTGCTCCCACCTCTTCACTTCACTTCCCCTGATAGGACAGACACTACAAGGATTTTTCTAAACAGCTTGAAAACAGGCGCTGCTGCTGCTGCTGCTGCACTAACGTTGTTTCATCACTTACATTAGTGTAGTGGGGAAAATCAGTTTTGGCGGAAAACTTGCAGGAGGGGTGCCTGGTTGCCTAAATAAAAGACCAGTACAGCAGCAACAGCAGCAGCAGAAGCACATGTTCTGAGCACCACGTCTGTTAAACACATCCACAGGTCCCTGCCTGCCTGCCTGCCTGCCTGCAGCCTGCAGCCTGCCTGAAGCCAGGTTTCGGCAGCTGTCACTTCGCACGTGGAGCAAATCGACGCTTTGATCACTCAGCGCTCAGGGGGCATGGGAGGAACTCTCTCCCCACTTCTGGGCTCTTTCTGTTTGTGTTTAAGTATATTGCACTCTGCAGCCGTGCGCGGGTGCGCGCACTTAACGGCTCTGTGTGTGTGTGTGTGTGGTGTGTGTGGTGGTGGTGTGTTGGTGTGGTTGTGTGTGTGTTGTGTGTGTGTGTGTGTGTGTGTGTGTGTGTGTGTGTGTTGTGGTGTGGTAGTGTAGTGTGTGTGTGTGTGTGTGTGTGTGTGTGTGTGTGTGTGTGTGTGTGTGTGTGTGTGTGTGTGTGTGTGCAAGGAGTAAAAGTGTCGTGGAAAACATTATGTGTAGTGTTTCATCTCTTTGTGTCGCTGGCTCTCTCTTTGTTTATGGCTGTCCGGTGTTGCTTCTGATTCAAATATGAGTCATGACGATAGCTTTCACTACAAAGGTTTCACCTGGAGCCCTGCTTTCCTTTCTTCTTTTCTTTTTTGTGGGAGGTTCCTGTGCCCTTTGTCCAATATGAAGGTCTCACTCCTTTGTGCACATTTCCATCTGGGCGGAAGAAGTTGGAGCATCCACAAAATCCTTCTCTGCTGCCCGTGTCTTACTTAGATGTATATTGTAGTATGTGAACATTTTGTTTTCACTGTCTGAATCCAAACAGACTTGTCAGCTCAAGATAACACCGATAGCTGAAGTATTGAAGGACAGTGACGATACCGCCAAACCAGAAGAGACTAAACTCAGAGATGTCACAAAACAGAATGGATAAAATTAAACTGACACAGTGTGGGTACCCTCATTATCATAGGGCAATTACTACAAAATGCCAAACGGACACTACGGTACCGCACTAGTTGGAAACAGAGACGCTGATAATCGACGTAGAATGAATGAATAAACAGCCACAATACAATACAATACAACAGAGATAAGTCAAGACTAAAACGCAGTGTAAAAGTAAACCCTTTGTCACAAAACATGTGATATGTAGTCACACAACAAACTGGATAACGGGATGAAGCATAGCACAGACAAAAAACCTAGAAACACATTACATGGATATAGAACTCTGATGATAACCCTGCCAAGCGATAAAGGAGAAACCTTGAAAACATCGAGAAAAACCCTGCTGCACTCTCGCAGTGTAACTAAAGACCCCAGAGACAGTAACTAGGGGTCAATAACCCTCCCCTCCCCCCCTAATCCTAACAACTTCCTTCACACACACACACACACACACCACACACACACACACACACACACACACACACACACACACACACACACACACACACACACACACACAAGCCTGGTTCGACACTGACACGTTGTTAAATATTTTCAAAAGAATCAACTCTGAAATGAACTAAAAATCCATCTCCATTACTATTGACACATTACATTGGAACATAAAAAACACCCCAAAACCCCACACAGCAACGGGTGGGTGGGGGAAGGGGAAACCTACGCAGCGACCCGTCCAAAGCTGTGGTAGAACCTCTGGCAGGAGGAAATCTGGGGCTATCAATTACGGGCTTTTTCATAGCTTAAGGAGCAGGAGAAATGACAAATGGCTGTCAGGTGGGGGGTCAAGCAAGAGCGGGAGGGAGGGCTTCTGTCAGAGGACTTCTCCGCCAAGCGACAGCAGCAAGCCCGCTCTGCGCACCGAAGATGGATGGCGGCTCACGTCATCTTGTAATCATACTTCTAACTGCCCCGGGATGAGGGGCTAGGATGCATTCTGCTGGCTGCTTGCTGCTGCAGAGAGCTCTTTACAAAGGCCACGCTAGTTTTGTTGCCCCGATGGCAGAAAAGACCTTAGGAGGGTGGAAAATGGACACACAGTGACGCCATCTACTTTGGACAGATCGACATTCAACCAATCAAGTAATGGTCAAACTTATTAGTC
>CM060336.1:49635123-49637623 GCA_030674155.1 Stramonita haemastoma
GAAATAAAAAGACAAACAAAAAAAGAATTCCCCCTCAATTAATTAACAACCACGTCAAACAACGATTCAACACAGGAACATCCAACCAAGCCACCAGCCAACTAAAAAAAAAAAAAACCCATCCATCCAGGCAATAAACCACATCATACCACGCCCCACACCACACCCGTCAACCAAGCAACAAGTCATCAACCCCACTCAGCCAACCAGCCAACCAACCACATCCACCCACCACACCAGACACCCAACCAACCAACCAACCAACCAGACTTCCCACAAAGAGCCAACCAACACCCACTCATCCACCCACCCATATCCACCTCCACCAACCAGCCAACCAACAAAGAGTCCACAAAGACCCTTAGACAAGAAGCCATCAACAACAGGGTTAACAGTCAGGGAAGTGACGTTCAATAGTAAGGAATGACTTACCTATGATGGCGAACGCAGCGCAGTCAGGGAAACAGTATATGCAACAAAGGGAAAAAAAAGCAACAATTAGTATCAGATAGAAAAAAACACCAACATTTATATTGAAAAGAGAGTGACAGAAAAGAGGGAGAAGGATGAAGAAAGTGCTGATGGGGAGGAGGATAGAGAAGAGGAGGAGGAGGAGGAAGAAGGAGGAGGAGGAAGAGGAGGGGAGAGGAAGAGGAGAGAAGAGAGGAGGAAGAGGAGAAGAGAGAGAGGAGGGGGAGAGAGGAGAAGGGGAGAAGAAGAAGAAGAAGAAGAAGAAGAAGAAGAAGAAGAAGAAGAAAAGAAGAAGAAGAGAGAACAGAAAGACACAAGGGAACAAGAACGAAGAACAGACAGAAGAAGACTGAGTGACAAAACAAAGACAGAACGAGAGAGAAACAAAAACCATATCAAACACACAAAGACACAGACATACAAACGGTACAGTGATAGAGAGGTATATTAACAAAATAACCCGCTACCGACAACAATCATCGCAAAATCACTGTAAATATCTATCATAAAACCATCATACAAAAACATAATATCTAAAAACACCCCATACAAAACAAAAGCACCCTTCCCCCTCTCCAAAAGCCACACACGCACATCTGCAAGCACTAAAAACACTTCAGAACAAGCATCCCACCCCCCCAAAAAAAAAACAACAACAACCAAACTTTGGTAATATGCCAATAAGTAAAAAGCCATTCGCAATAATTGAGAAAAACAGACTGACAGACGAGACAGAGAGAATTCTTAAATAAAAAAAAGAAAAGAAAAGAAGAAGAGAAAGAAAGAAAAAAGAGAAGAAAAAGAAAGAAAGAAAGAAAGAAAGAAAAGAAAAGAAAGAAAGAACGAAAGAAAAAAAGAAAGAAAGAAGAAAGAAAGAAAGAAGAAGAAAGAAAGAATAGAAAGAAAGAAAGAAAGAAAGAAAGAAGAAAAGGAAGACAAGGAAGAAAACAAAAGAACCTCAAAGGAACTGAAAAGAAGATCTGCTTCAAATTATCCCCCAACACGCAAACTCCGGAAACCGAGGATTATATATTTATTTTTTAACGAGCGTCATGGGAAGGGGCGGGAGGGGGTGGGGGTGGGGGCTAAACGAGGAGGGAAAGAAGAAGGAAGAAGAAGAAGAGAAGAGAAGAAGAAGAAGAAGAAGAAGGGAGGGAGGGAGAGAGAGAGAGAGAGAGAGAGAGAGAGAAGAGAGACAGAAGACAGACAGACAGAGAGACGAGACAGACAGACAGACGGGACAGACAGACAGAGAAAGAGAAGAGAGAGAGACAGACAGACAGACAGACAGACAGAGAAGAGGAGAGAGACAGACAGAGACAGACAGACAGAGAGAGACAGACAGAGAGAGAGAGAAAGAGAGAGAGACAGAGAGAAGAAAAGAAGAGACAGAGACAGAGAGAGAGGACAGACAGAGAAACACAGAGAGAGAGAGAGAGAGAGACAGACAGACAGACAGAAGACAGACAGACAGACAGACAGACAGACAGAGGGTGGGGTTGAAGGTTTCTGAGGGCAAGGTAAAGATTACAGGTGTGTGCAATAAGAGAGCCAGGCTTGCCAAGCAACTGAGGAAAGCCTTGAAGGAAAAAGAGGGGGGCAAAAAGGGGGCTAAGCAAGGAGACCTCTGCTTAAAGGAAGGACGGGAAGACAGACAGACGAACAGACAAGACAGACAGACAGACAGACAGACAGATAGGACAGCAAAGGCGAGTGGGTATGCCAGTGTCAGAAGGTGTCAAGACCCCAGCAAAGAGAGACACTCACCTCCCGTCATCATCCCTTGCCAAACCAACATGCGGAAAAGGACGCCATTATTACCGGCTTGGCTTGTAGTAGCAGTGTAAGAGAAAAACTCTCTCCTGTGTCTGTCCCAAAAGTCCTTGGATGAGACTTTAAACGAGGCCCCTGTGCGAACGCACGCAGAACATCTTGCGCACACGTAAATCCTGTTCCGCTTTTCGTAAGAGTAGGCCATCGTGTGCCGGTGGAACAGATGACAATATTTACAAAAACTGCATACACACGG
>CM060336.1:49655123-49660123 GCA_030674155.1 Stramonita haemastoma
ACCCACACCCCACCACCACCACGCCCCCTCACCATGGCTGATGTGAATTCCAGAGGCTTTGGCCAAATCACTTCCCTTGCTGGCTGATGATAGCACCCTGGGGAAGGTCACCCGATACCCGCCCCTGGGGCATCAGCCCCTCCCCATCCCTCATTATCCCGAGTGCATTTGTCACAATTCCCCCCTCACCCACCCTCTCCATGGCCACAGGTCGTGTTCCTGATAGTACAAGTTCCAGGACGTCAAAGAAGAGATAAAAGGCCATCATCATAGTAGCACAGAAAAAAGAACTCCCCCAAAATTGTGGAGTGGTGTTGTTTCGTTCTGCTTATGTGGTAGGGTTGAAGAGAGCTGAGGGCTTTTTTGTTTTGTTTTACACTTTTCTTCGTTGTTTTCTTTGGGAGGTTTCTCTCTCTTTTTGAGGGGATGGGGATAGGGGTCAAGTCTTATTCATGAATACAAAACAATTGATGGAATACCACCTATAATAGTACTAGAGCAATAACAAGAAATTTTTGAGTTTGTGTTTGATCATCATCGTTTCGTTATCAAAAAAGCATAAAAGTTAACAGTTAAACACAAGTAATAAGAGGGGGGCAGCCTGTAACGATTATAAAGTGACAACGGCAATACTGTACTGCTTCAGTCAGATTTGTCGTTTCTTTACGAATAACACGACTTCCCTGGACTTGTTCTGTGACAGTCTAAGAAGTTGTTGGAGTAACACACATAGTACTGGCTGTGTGTTTCACTTTCAGACCAGTTGAACCTGGCCAAACCCAGCATTCTACAGGTCCAACAAACGTAATCATCTCCAACGTCTAAAAATAGTCAAAGAGCAGTTCCAAGACATTTTGACAAGACACAGCCAAAAATATCATTAACATTTAACTCATGAACATTTATTCCTTTACTTTAGTCTTCGCTTTTGTCCGAGTCACAATTTCACAATATCCGCACGACAACAATCAACATCTGTAAAAGTAATGTACATCAAAGAGTAGCACAGCACTGAGATTGCCAAATAGGAAGTCTGCTTTAGATTTTGCGTAAGGGCGCGCCTACACACACATACACACACGCGCAGGCGCGTACGCGCACACACACAGACAACACACACCACTCACACCCACACACCACACACAAACACACAACAACAAACACACATAAAACACACGCACAACACAGACACACAACACACAAGACAACAAACACACACATACACCACTCACACACACACACACACACACACACACACACACACACCACACACACACACACACACACAAGGTCACATTTCCTGTTCTTTCGCAAAACCCGCACAAAAACCTCCTCTCCAAGTCACAAAGAACAAGTGCACAGTATCAATAGGTATCACGATCAATGTCTCTATCAAACTACCGTGTGTGACCTTTTCTCCACAACCGCTTCACAACAATGAATGGCACAGACACAGCAGAGTAGAGTGCAGCCAGAATGGAATTTTCCACGCATACCAACACACACACACACACACGCACACACAACACCACACCACACACACACACACACACACATACAGACACACACACACACACACACACACACACACCACCCACTCAAGGCATGGAATTTCTGATATCATCCTGCACACACAAATACACACACAGACACACACCACTCACCACACACACAAACAAGCACGCACACACAACACACACACACACACACACACACACACACACACACACACACACACACACACCACACACACACACACACACACCACCCACTCATCTCACATCATCCCGCATAGCTGATAACATCATATCCAGATGAAACAGGTTGCAAATAATCTGTCACCAAGCGCGACGATTAGTATCGAGGGCTGAAAATTTGATATCGATTCATTTGTCGATTCCAGAAATATTCAAGTCTGAATTTTTTTTTTAAAAATCCATTATGAAGAAAATTGTGAAAAATATGCATGGATCTAAATATATTTTTAACTAAGTAAGTGAGTGAGTGAGTGAGTGAGTGAGTGAGTGAGTGAGTGAGTGAGTGAGAGAGAGAGAGAGTGTGTGTGTGCGTGCGTGCGTGCGTGCGTGCGTGCGTGCGTGCGTGCGTGTGTGTGTGTGTGTGTGTGTATGAGCGCGCTTGCGTAATGCGCGCGTTAGTGTGTGTGTGTGTGTGTGTGTAGAGAGAGAGAGAGAGAGAGAGAGAGTGTGTGTGCATGCGTGCGTGCGTGCGTATATGTCTGTCTGTCTGTCTGTCTGTCTGTCTGTCTGTGATTGTGTCTGTGTGTGGCCTGATCCTCAAGCCTCAATCAAACTCAAGTGCCTCTTCAGCAATTTCCCCATAATCGCCTCCCAGTTGGACTATCGCCGGGAACGATGCATGGGACAACAAAACAGCAACAAAAAACACCCCACCACCCCCTCCCCTCCAAAAAAAAAAACCCAAAGAAAACCCCACAAAAAGCCAGGCCTAAGCAAGACAGAACAGAGACAGCCACCCACCAGAGACACACAAAGAAGCCACAACACACACACAAAGAGGACTTGAAGACACCAAGGAAAAAAAGGGACAGGCTACAGACAGAGCCACCAGGCCCGGGTAACGACACCACCTGCAGTGCTGAAGCGCCCTGACTAAACAAGCTTCTCTAAGACGCTATAGGGCCTACCCCCTTCCAGTCAGGCTATAGGGCTATAGCCTAGCTAGCGCCTTGGGTTAGGGGGTGTGTGATGATGTGGCATGAGGATGAATAGAGAGAGAGAGGGGGGGGGACAGAGGGAGGGAGGGAGAGAGAGAGAGAGAGAGAGAGAGAGAGAGAGAGAGAGAGAGAGAGAGAGAGAGAGAGAGAGAGAGAGAGAGAAGAGACAGAGAAGACAGACAGACAGACAGACAGACAGACAGACAGACAGACAGACAGAATCAGAGAGAGCAGGGAGGGAGAGGGAAAGAGAGAGAAGAGAGAGAGAGAGAGAGAGGTGGGGTGGGGGTGAAGGTGGAGCTAGACTCCCTACTACTCCGTCTCCCCACTACCCCCTCCCCCCCCTCCCTTGCTTCTATCCACGAACACCCGTGGGGCAGAATAGAGAGAGAGAGAGAGAGAGAGAGAGAGAGAGAGAGAGAGAGAGAGAGAGAGAGAGAGGAGAGAGAGAGAGAGAGAGAGAGACAGACAGACAGACAGACAGACAGACAGACAGACAGACAGACAGACAGACAACAGAGACAGACAGACAGACAACAGAGACAGACAGACGGACAGACAGACAGACAGACAGACAGACAGACAGACAGAGAGCTATTACGCTATCAGCAGGCCAGGCGCCACAAACGCGCTGGGTGGAGTCTCCCTCACTACACGTGTGGCCTCAGGTTATTACTTTATCAATTTTCTTTTTGAATTATTCCATTTTTTCTTCATTTTTTCAAAATGAAATATGAGTGCACAAGCACAATGTGCTTCAAGGCACACAGAGGACGTATGCTAAACGCGCAAACGAACGAGCGCATAGCTACATGCATGCTTATACATAAGTTTACGACATAAATATATACATACATACAAGTGTACCCTTACAAAGACTTAAATAAGAAGCTAGTGTGTTCGTGAACGCGCTAATGTGTGTGCACAGACAAGCACGCACGCGCACGTACACACATACACACACAAAACACACACTGGGGGGGGGGGGGAGTGAGAGAGAGAGAGAGAGAGGGAGGGACCAGAGAGAGAGTGGGGGGGGGGGAGGGAGGAGGGAGGAGAGAGAGAGAACAGAACATGAGAGAGAGACATATACATTGAAACAGAGACGCTGAGAGCAGACACAGAGAAAAAGTTGCGTTTGACTTGAAAACCACCAACCTATTGTATATTATAAAGTTGCTGGCACCAGAAACCATATAAAAATAACAGTGCATTTGTTTCCCGTCACTACTGATTCCTCACTTATTAAAACAACAGAGGAAATCTATACGGTAAAAAAGTCACTTGTCTGAGTGCACACATTTCATGAGTGCGTGCGTGTGCGCGCCACAACCAGTACTATTTAAGCTGTTGCAGTGTGTCTTTAAAAGTTCAATTGCAAAATCTCGCAATAGAGTTGTCTTGGTTTGTTTTAAAGACATTACGCAACTAGCCCCCTTACCACCACCACCCACCCTCTCTGTCTGTCTGCCTCTCTCTTTCTTTGTCTGTCTGTCTCTCTTTGTGTCTCTGTCACTCTCTATCTCTGTCTCTCTCTCAGTGTACAGTTTTTGCCTTCTCATTAAAAGTTGCATGACAAATGTTCTAGACTTAATTGAAATCCAAACCATTCTCTTCATCTCTTCTTATTGTCGATAGTAAGTTTTTTTTGGGGGTTTTTCGTCAATAGTTAATTCTGCTATCATTTTTTGTCTGTCTGTCTGACTGACTGTCTGTCTGTCTGTCTCTCGCTCTCTCTCTATCACACACACACACACACACACACACACACACACACACACACACACACACACACACACACACACCCCACACACACGCCGACAATAAATTCTACAAACACTGAAACAGTTGCATGCGTTTGTTATGATATTCCCCTCCCTCGTTTTTGAACTGTGCAGATACAGAAGGAGAGATGAGAAGAAGATAGGAGACCGACAGGGTAATAAACAGAAAATATCTACACAGCGAGGCTAAGGGAGTGGTGAAACAAAGAAAGGGAGAGGGAGAGGGAGGGAGAGAGGAGGGAGGGAGAGAGAGAGAGAGAGAGAGAGAGAGAGAGAGAGAGAGAGAGAGAGAGAGAGAGAGAGAGAGAGAGAGAGAGAGAGAGAGAGAGAGAGAGAGAGAGAGGAGAGAGAGAGAGAGAGAGAACGCGCACGCACGCACGCACGCACACATGAACGCGCGCGCAAAAGCCACCCTCACTCACTCACCCAATCACCCACCTACCTACATGCACATATACATAAATACATCACCATCCATCCATCCACCAACACACAACAAACACACACACACACACACAATC
>CM060336.1:49672623-49680624 GCA_030674155.1 Stramonita haemastoma
TACCCCCTTTTTGTAACGATACTTTGATAACATGGGTTAGATCGAGGTTGAGCAAATCTTTTTGGACGGAACAGTATATATATGCAAAAATGGTCTGTATCTTGGAAAACTCGAAAAAGGGCTGTGGTTATTTCATTTTTTTATGATAGATGATCTAACGTAGGTACAACCATGGACATTTGAACTTGAAAGCAGTTTTCAATTTTGTCTCAGAGTGTTCCATAGTTATGTTTCACTTGTAGTTTTACAGAATACTATTTTTTACCATGGGTAGGTTTGCCATTAGGTTCAATGAATCAGAATCGGTGAGGTCAAAGACATCGTACCAACGTTGATTTTCTTAACTTGTTAGTCATGCATCTGAAGATCGGACAAAACCTTTCTTTTGCAATTATGTTAAACACTTATATCCGACATTACTATTATTCACTTTTCGCTTGTTGAGATATTGGATTGATGTAGTATCTTGTTTCTTTACGCTTCCTTTCTTCAAAACCTATGACAGATCGTTAGTGTGAAACATTACTGAACAATAGGAATGACTCATTGATTGACCATTTTGAATGACCACCAGCCAATCACTCCACTGACCAGGGCCAGTCCACTGACCATTGATTAAACAATTTCTTAGCCATGTGAGTGAGTGAATGAAATGAAATAATAAGATTTCAGACTCAATCGTTCCACACTAAAGTGAGGGAATTCAGACGACCTAATCATTCCACTGATCATGGGGTCCCCCTTCCCTCCCCCATCTTCCTGTCAAAAAACAACCAGCTTTTTAATCCAGTTTCAGTTAATCCCCCATTCCCACCCCCCAGCCCTAACTTCCCCCAGAAGACAGCATTATTCCAAGCAGAGAAAATTCCTTATGCGCCACACCACGCGCCATAAAACACGAGGACCCCACAGGACGTTGCGGGGGGACCACAAGAAACAACAGACAGACAGACAGACAGACGGACAAGACAGCAGGGAGGGGACCCTGGTGAGAGGGAGAGAGGGAAAAGGACAGGACAAGACAGAGAGACGACAGACAGACAGGGAGGGACAGAGAGGGACAAGAGACAGACAGAGACACCCGAGCGGCCTGTAATCACACGCAGCAGCCGCGGCCATTCCGCCATTAGGGCCACCTCCACTGATTGCCGCCCTCAGTCCCTGAGGAGGGGAGTGGACGAGGCAGAGGGGAGGAGAAATGGGGTGTGTGCAAGACATCAGTCCCGGACTTAGAGTCTTCAAAGCTGACAACCCGGGCAGTCATGGTTCTCCAGAGGCGGCACAGGAGCCCTGCGAAAAAAACGAGCCAAGATGCCTGAGCTGAGAGCTAGCTCCATGACTCACGGTCCTCCACGAACTGACTGACTGACTGAGGCAGGCCCTGGCTGAAATTCACCATCCTCAGGAGAGAGAGAGAGAGAGGGGGGGGGGGGAGAGGGGCAGAACGAGCAGGATGTGGTGGTGTGGCTAAGCCACAAGTCGGTATTTTTGTTTTAGAGAGTGGTGGTTGCAGACACATTCTTCAAGCTTTTTTGGGGGGGTAATCTTTTAATGAAGGCCACGCACAGGAGGACTATGGTCATCTGGGAACTGAGGTTTCTGTGGTTCCTGGTGCGAGAATGACAAAGAGCATAATTCCGTTTTTTCTGTGTCTTTCTGATTTTAGTGTCTAACTGTCTGTCTTCTGTCTGTTGTCTGTCTGTCTGTTTTTTCCCTCTAGTTATGGGCGTGGCATCCATTTGTGACTCACAGCCTAAAATATTTGCCAATTTATGTTAAATTGGAGAAAAAAACACAACATTTGAGAGATGAACGAGAAAAACAACGATAATTAGAAATAGTTGTCTGCTTGAATAATTAGTAATAATATGTGATGGCACAAAACTGACATACATATGTCATATATAGCTGCAAACTTAGAAACAACAGAAAAGAAGTCTACAAAATAACCATCAGCAATAAACACAATCTACTTCATTTTATCAGAGGAATAAAGCATTTCGATCAGTAGTCAGTCTACTAATGCCTAAAATCTCTTTAATCCGTACAGAAGAGATATATGGCGGAGGAAAAGAGACGCAATCCAAAGCTTTCCAACAACTGATAATCGTCGTCTGGGCTAGATAGAACTAGTATTCCACCTTTACACAAAAGACCGTGTGAGAAAAAAATGTCACAGCCAGACTAGTAAACACCAGTAAAACATGTCCACAGGTCGCCACGATTCCACACACACACACAAAAGACTGAAGATATAAAAAAAAAATGGCTGAAGATTCAGCCCCACACCATAACTGGGATACTGCTGAATGTATTATTCCCACAGCCCCCGAGGAAAATGAGGAAAGGGGTTTCATCAGCAGTAAATCACCCCTAGTGTAAAAGAAAACTGTAGCGTCCCCGAGGCAAGCAGTTTTGAGAATCACACCACTATACTACAGACATGATGATGTGAGATGATTAATGCTGGCCACAGGAAGACTCGCTAGAAGAGGAAGACTCGACTCCATCCAATGCATTGTTGTTGTTGTGTGGACACAGCGTGATGGCTGAGAGAGAAGAAGCAAAGAATTCATGGGACAGTGAAGTGACTGAGGTAGGCTAGGTGACTGCCCTGAAGTAGTTCTCTGACGCAAGAATTCATATGATGATATTTAACCCCACATCGGGAGCACAGGACTCTATATATAGAAGCACTGAGAGAGAGAGAGAGGAGAGAGAGAGAGAGAGAGAGAGAGAGAGAGAGAGAGAGAGAGAGAGAGAGAGAGAAGAGAGAGAGAGAGAGAGAGAGAGAGACGACGCAGACAAGCAGACAGACAGAAGACACGACACAGAGAGAGGAGGGAGAGAGCAGAGAGAGAGAAGAGAAGGCAGATGGTAGACACACAACAAGACACAAAGAGATAAACAGACTGATACTAAAAAACAGAGAGACACAGAAAACAGAGGACAGCAGAGAAACAGACCAGTGACAAACACACAGAAGATAGACAAAATGAGAGAGCGAGAAACAGATGATTAGGAGGCGGAAGGAAGGAAGGGAGGGAGGGAGGAAAAGTACAAAAGCAGACAGAAGGGTCCTTGTCAGTGACCCTCTCATTTACCCTCCCTTAACCCTGCTACCAACCCTTAAACTTCAGTCCACCCCCCCCCCCCCACCTCACCCCTCCCCCCCCCCCCCCCCCCCTTCCTTCTTCTTCTCATCTCTGTAGCCATTTTTGGCCCTTCGACCTGATTTAAGGTCTACTTTGGTTACACACCACTATTACTTTTTTGGCCACCTTTTTCTTCGTTTTCTATATCATGATCTTGCATTAATACCGTACGGCTACTAAAGCATAACAGAAATAAACAACAATACTTTTTTGTGGAAAGACAAGCTTCTGGCTGAAAACTCATACGATTCTGCGCAAATTTGGTAGGATTGAATCTTTGTTTTAAACACTATTATTTTTTTCAGCAACCACTGTACGCCTCCCCAGTCCTTTGTTCTCTGCTAGTTCCTATCTAATCACAACACGCACCACGGAATCGACTGTAAACACTGTAGAATCAAGAACACAAGCACTCTTCATTCGATAAACATTTCCAACTTTCTCGTGACTACCTGCTATTTCTCCTCTTGTCCTCGATCCCAAAAAAGCAAGTGCTTTTTCTTTCATCCTTTTAAAAAAAGAGATGTGAAAATCGGCAGAAATTGTTTGACTAGCACTTTTATAGGTAGTCATCTTCAGTCTCGGAAGACTATGGAGTTAGGATTCAGGCTCTAAAACGCAACCCTGGGTAAGTAAGTAAGTATAGGAGGGCAAGCTGTCACCCATGTCAGCAGTGTCCCCCCCCCCTCCCCCAACTTCAGTCCATCTCCCCACCCCCACCTCATCCCTCTCCTCCCCCCTTCCTTCTTCTATCTC
Source organism: Stramonita haemastoma (assembly GCA_030674155.1). Lineage (NCBI taxonomy): Eukaryota > Metazoa > Mollusca > Gastropoda > Neogastropoda > Muricidae > Stramonita > Stramonita haemastoma. The sequence continues at coordinate 49,676,535 of CM060336.1, forward strand.
CTGTAGCCATTTTTGGCCCTTCAGACCTGATCTTAAAAAGTTGCTTTGGCTACACATCACTATTACTTTTTAATATAATATTTACGAGAATTTAAGATTAATACACTACACGGCTCGAAGGCTAAAGGTGGAGTGTAGCCTTTACCGCCCAAATCCGCCATCGGCTTCTAGGGATCAGGACAGACAGACGTCCGTCACCTGACTGACTGGGAGAATCCAGGGCAATGAGGCTGGGGAAAAGGTCTATGATCCCTGGGAGGAGGGAGAGAGAGAGGGAGACCCGGAGAGAGAGGGGGAGGTTCAGAGAGAAGGGAAGAGAGAGGTAAGAAAAGAGAAAACAGGGGACAGGGAGGGATGGAGAGGGGGAAAGAGGGAGGAGAGAGAGAGGGGAGGAAGGAAGGAGGGAGAAAGTGAGCAGGGAGGAAGGGAGAGGAGAGACAGCAGAAGAGAGAGAGCAGCAGGGAGAGGGGGAGAGACAGCAGGAGAGAGAAGAAAGCAGGGGAGAGGGGGAGAGACAGAGACAAACAGAGACAGAGACAGAGACAAACAGACAGACAGACTGAAACACAGACCACAGAAGAGTGAACACAGAAGAGATATACAGAGAGATACAGAGAGATACAGACAGACACACAGACATGAGACACACAGACCACGAGTACACAAACAGTGACACACAGACAGACAGAAAGAGGCGAAAAAGAAAGGTGCAACTGTAGCTAGAGTACAGAGTAAAGCAGCAGCGAGCAGCAGAATGAGGCAGGACTAAGGCACATTCCCCTCACAGACGGCAAAAAAACAGCAGCAAGGACGGAAATGGTGCTGGCCTCGAGTTAAAGCTAAGGAGAGAATAGGGCCAGACAGGCAAGAGCAAGTGACGTGCAACAACGACACACACACACACACACACACACCCACACACACAAACACACACACGACAACGAAACCACGAGGAAAGAGAGGGAGAGAGAGAGGAGAAGAGAGAGAGAGAGAGAGAAGAAGAGAGACAGAGAGAAGAGAGAGAGAGAGAGAGAGAGAGAGAAGAGAGAGAGAGAGAGAGAGAGAGAAGAAGAAGAAGACAGAGAGGAGAGAGAGAGCAGAGCAGAGACAGAGAGACAGAAGAGACAGACAGAGAGAAGAACAGACGAGAAGACAGGACAGACAGTGAGAACAGAGAGAGGAGAGAGACAGACAGAGGACAGACAGAGAAAGAGAAGCAGACAGACAGAAAGACAGAGAGAGGCAGGGACAGACAGATATATGAGAGATACAGAGACAGAGAGAGAGAAGAGACAGAGAGAGGACAGACAGACAGACAGACAGACAGACAGACAGACAGACAGACAGCAAGAGAGACAGATAGACAAGAGACAGAGACATAGAGAGAGAGATACAAACAGACAGACAGATATACAGACAAAGAAAAACAAACAAACACAAACAAACGAAAAAGGAAAACAAAAGAGGACAAACAACCCCAAAAAACAAACATGAAAGGAATTCCCACTTGAGTCATACAAAATTTTCTCTATTTTCATTTTTACGTTTTTTACCATTGTTGAAAACATCGGCGGTAGACAAGAGAAGAAAGCGAGCATAGCCCTGTACGTGGCTTGTGTGCTTTCAACACCACAACATCAAACTTTCAGATTTGAGAGACTTCGGCATCGTAAAAAACAAAAAATCGATTCTCTCTTTCCCTGTGTCCTCTTTTCTCTGTTGTTTATATACATACATTTTCCGTCTTTGTTCTCTATTTTCAGGTTTTTCCTTGATGCTTTTTTTGTATTTATAACAATAATCTTACTGTTTACACATCAAAGTAATGTCCAAACGTGTACACACACGCGCCCACAGGTACGTGCACGCAATGGCACGGGCACACACACATACATACAAACACACAACACACACACACACTGGTGATATAAATTTGTGTTTAAATATATTATATATATATATATATATATATATATATATATATATATAAAATTATATATTATAATATTACTTTTGATGCAGCGTGGTCAACTGAAAGACTGTTTAAAAGAACAAAGAGAGGACAGGTACAGAGAGAGAGCGAGAAGAGAAAGATAGAAAGAGGAGAGACACGGCAGGCAGACAGACAGAACAGACAATACAGAGACAGACAGACAGACAGACATGATGATGACAAGGAACACAAAACCAAAATATTGATGCTGACTTACCTATATCCCAAAGCAGAAGTCATCAGGAGCAGCACATGGAACAGAAACAATCATGATAAGTAATTCTGATTGAAAATTTGGTAGAACACCAGAAAGAGACAGAGATAGAGAGAGACCACACAGAGAGATCAAGAGAGACACAGAGACTGAGAGAGACAAAAGAGAGACAAAGAGAGAGAAAGAATGAGAGAGAGACAGAGACAGAGACAACAACAGAGAGACAGACAGACAGACAGACAGATAACAGATAGATAGATAGACTGACAGACAGACAAAGACAAAAAGAGTACAATGAACAATGAACAAAATATCACACACCATCCCCCAACCCCCTTCTACTCCAGACACACACCATCTTCCCTCCTCCTCACCCTCACCCCACCCTATCCTCCTACCAACCCCACCTCTACAAACACACACACACACACACACACACACACACCGCCCACACGCACCACGCCACACACGCGCACACACACTCAAACTCTCTTGTCTCTCTCTGTCTCTCTCTGGTCTCTCTCTCTGTCTCTGTCTCTGTCTCTCTCTCTCTCTTCTCTCTCTCTCTCTCTCTCTCTCTCTCTCTCTCTCTCTCTCTCTCTCTCTGTGTCGCGGATGGTAGGTAGGAGGAGGTACTAACTCGCCGTGTTAGTAGCACAGGCAAATCGATCAGTCAGGGTACACTGAAATCGATGAGGGTCAAGACATTATCACCAGGGGGACAGAGGGAGAGGAGAGAGGGAGGGAGGGAGGGCGGTAGGGAGGGATGGAGGGATGCAGCGAGGCAGGCAGGTAGGTATAGAGGCAGCAATAAACAGCCCCAAAAATGCAGGGAACACAGCAACATGCACAAAGTAACTACAAACGAGCAAAGTTTAAAATGTCACCGAGTAGAAGTGAAACAAGAAAGAAATAGAGGAAGGGATGGGGCGGGGTTGGGGGTTGGGGGTGTAAGGAGGGAGGAAGAGAGAGAGGGGGGTGGTGAGGAGAAAGAGGGAAATGGGGAGGGAGGAGGGAGGGAGGGGGTGAGAGAGAGAATAGAGAGAGAGAGGAGGAGAGAGAGATTGAGAGACAGAGACACAAAGGTACAGAGAGACACAGAGATACAGAAGAGAAAGAGAGAGAGAGGAGAGAGAAGAGAGAGAGAGAGAGAGAGAGAGAGAGAGACAGAAGACAGACAGACAGACAGACAAGACAGACAGACAGACAGACAGACAGACAGAACAAAGTTGTCAAAGGAAAAGAAACAAGGGAAGCACCCACCTCTCCTGCACTTCCCCACTCGTACACACCCACACATGTATGTATACCAAACTTCTGAAGTTACACTTGCCACCAACCAAGCTAAAACTCATCAAAGACAAAGAAAACACCGACAAAGAAAGGAGAAAGATAAAGAGGAGGAGGAGGTGGAGGAGAAGTGAGGAGGAGGAGGAGGAGGAGGAGAGAGAGGAAGGAGAAGAGAGGAGAGAAGGAAGGAGAGGAAGAAGAGAAGAAGAAGAAGAAGAAGAAGAAGAAGAAGAAGAAGAAGAAGAAGAAGAAGAAGAAGAAGAAGAAGAAGAAGAAGAAGAAGAAGAAGAAGAAGAAGAAGAAGAAGATAGATGAGAAGAGATGAGATGATGATGATGATGATGATGATGATGATGATGATGAGATGGTGATGATGATGAATGATGATGATGAAAAATGAAAAAAAAGAAAGGGAAAAGGGGGTGAAAGAGAAGATGAAGAAGAAAAAGGAAGGAGTAAGGAAATGAAACAAGAAGAAGAAAAATGGAAAAAAAGAAAGAAGAACAGAAAAAAAAAAACATATTACAACACAGACGAAAAGATTATCCTAAACATAAAAAACTCCAACCAACATCCCAAAAGCAAAAACCATT
>CM060336.1:49680724-49683224 GCA_030674155.1 Stramonita haemastoma
CTCTCTCTCTCTCTCTCTCTCCTCTCTCTCTCTCTCTCCCTCCCTCCCTTCGCACACACACACATCCATTATATAAATACAAAACAAATCCATAAACAGGGAAAAACACAATCTACGAAATAAAACAAACAACACAATAAAAAAAAAATCCACACCCAAAAACAAGGGGGAAAGAAACATCAAACGTACGACAAAAAGGGCAGAAAAAAAAGAACAAGAAATACAGAAATGATGGGGGTAGGGAAGGAAGAGAGAGACAAATAATACGATGCATCTTGACAGCAAATCATCATCAACAACAATAATAACAACAAGAGTATTATAGGGACAGGGCTAGCGCACTGGCAGAGGAAAATGGGCAAGACAAAAAAAAGAAAGAAACGAAAAAAAAAGTAAGTGAAAAAGAAAGAAATGAATATGGAGAAGAGAAGAGAAAGCAAGAAAAAAAAGGGCAAAAAGAAAAATAAAGATGAGAGAGAGGGATGGAGGGAGGGGGAGGGAGAGAAAGAGAAGGAGAGAGAGGAGAGGAGGAGAGAGGGAGAGAGAGAGAGGAGAGAGAGAGGAGAGAGAGAGGAGAGAGAGAGAGAGAGAAGAGGGAGGGAGAGAGAGGAGAGAGAGAGAGGAGAGAGGGACAGAGACAGAGACAGAGACAGAGAGACAGGAAGGTGAAAAATAAAAAGATAAAAAGACCACAAAAAATACGAGAGCAAACAATGACAACAGCAAAAGAGAAGAAAAGAAAAGAAAAGAAACAAAGATAGAAAGAAAAGAAAAAAGGAAAGAAAGAAAAACCAAAAAGGGAACAGATATATAAAAAAAGAAAAAGATAAAGAAAAACAGATGGGTCAAACAAACATAAAAGGAAAGAAAGAAAGAAGAAAGACAGAAAGAAAGAAAGAAAGAAAGAAGAAAGAAAAGAAAAAAGAAAAAGAAAGAAAAAAGAAAAGAAAGAAAGAAAAAGAAAAAAAAGACAAAAAAAGAAGACAACAACAACAACAACCAAAAAACAACAAAAACCCAGCAGAAAAGACAGACAGACAGAAAAGAAAGAAAAGAGAAGAAAAACAAACAAAAACAAAAACACAGTGGCAAGAGCAAAGAAAACACGACAGGAAACACAAACATACACAGTGAAGGGAAACTCTAGCCCCTAGAGGAAAGAACACAGGAGAGAGAGACAACACAAACAACTCGACACAACACGACACGACACGACACAAGTCGACAAGACACAAGACGACACAATGCAATGTGTATACTTGCAGTGTTCAACATGACCCTCTATAACACAAAACCCACAGAGAGACAGAGACGACAGACAACAGCAAAACGAGAAAGAGAGAGAGAGGGGGGGAGGGGGGAGGGAGAGAGAGAGGGGGGGAGAAACAAAGACAGAGACGGAGAGGGAGGCTGAGAGGGGGGAGGGGGAGAGAGAGGTTGAGAGGGGGGGGGGGGCAGGAGTGGGGAGGAGAGAGAGAGGGGGGGGGGGGGGCGTAAAAAAATCGAGAGAGACACAGAAAAAGAGAAAGACAAAGATACAGACAGCAGTGACAGAGAAAGGCTAACCTGTAGAAATAATGACATAGATGCAGAGAAACAGAAAGGAAAAAGGGCAAAAAAAAAGCAACACACACACCACACCACACACCACACCCACACTACACACACACACACACACACACACACCACACACCACACCACAACACAACCACACCCCACCAAAACAACACCACACACACATCCCCCCCCCCCCCACCCCCCCCCCACCAAACACAACCAAATCTGACCCCCACCCCCTACACCTCTCAACCCCTTGGCCTACGCAAGCAAGAATAATCAGAAAATTTCATGCATTGAGGAATCTAATGACTTGGGGATTAATCACAAATGGGCAGGGCAGGGCAGGGAAGGGCTGAACGTTACGTTTTGCCTCTGAAAGTCTTGTCCTGCTATAATGACCATAAGCCCCTGCCTGCCTGCCTGCCTGCCTGCTGCCTGCCTGCCTGCCTGCCTGGCTGCCTGCCTGCACTCTACTACTATCTATACTACCTCTACTACTTTTACTACTACTATTCCCTGTCCATTCTTCTCTGCCCTGCCTGCCTGCACTGCCTGATCTGCCTATATGCCATGCCGCTGCCTGTCTGCCTGCCTGCTCTGCCTGCCTGCCTGCTGAACTTTACTACTACTCTAATACTACTACTACTATACTCTACTACTACTATCCCACTCTGTCCATTTTTTCTGCCTGCCTGCCTGCCTGCCTGCGACTGCCTGCTAGCTGCCTGCTCACGCCTGCCTCCTGTACTCTATTACTACTACTACTACTATTCTACTACTACTACTACTACTACTATCTACTACTCTGTCATTTTTCTGCCTGCCTGCTGACCCTAGCCGCTATGTACCCTCTACCACTATACTACTACTACAATCCTCCTGTCCAATCTTCTCTGCCTTTCTGACTGTCTGCTGTTTGATCAGCGGCTATCTCGTCCTG
>CM060336.1:49690724-49693224 GCA_030674155.1 Stramonita haemastoma
AAGGAAGGAAGGAAGGAAGGAAGGAAGGAAGGAAGGGAGGGAGGGAAGAAGAAGAAGAAGAAGAAGAAGAAGAAGAAGAAAGAAGAAGAAGAAGAAGAAGAAGAAGAAGAAGAAGAAGAAGGAAGAAGAAGAAAAAGAAAAGAAGAAAAAAAAAAAGGTAAGGAAGATGATGATGAAGAATTAGAAGAGGAAGAGGAGAGAAGAAGAAGAAGAAGAAGAAGAAGAAGAAGAAGAAGAAGAAGAAGAAGAAGAACAACAACAACAACAACAACAACAAAACAACAACAACAAGAACAACAAGAACAACAAGAAACAAAAACAAGAAACAGCAACAAAAACAACAAAGAGAAAAAAAAAACTGATGCTGAGGATGGTACTTGTGATGAAAATGATGACGATGACGATGACGATGCAGATGATGATGATGAGGATGACGACGATGATGACGATGCTGATGACGATGACGATGATCAAGAGGAGGAGAAGAATAGACAAGATAGACGAAATTAAAAAAAACACTGAAAAAGGACGAAACGAAGACAAACCAAGGTGGAAGTACAGAGAAGGGGAAAAAAACGACTAATAACAAAAGAGGAAAGAAAATAATGGAGAAAAGACGACAAAAAGACAGAAAACAAAAAATAGAGAAGGCAACCCCCCCTCCTCCCAAACAAAACCAACAACCATAACCACACACCCACCCCCCCCACCCCCCCCCCCAAAAAAAAAAAAAGAAAAAAAAAAAAAAAAACGAGGAAAGAAAGAGAACGACTCAAAGCCAAACAGAGCAAAAAAGAAGGAATTAAATAACACAAAATCTAGAAAGGAACAAAGATACAGAGAGGGATGAAAACAAACACACAATGGCAAGAAAAATTAAGTGCAAACAGAAAGAGAGAAAAGAAAGACAGAAACCACTAAAGAAATGGATTATAACAAAGAAACACAGAAATACAAAAAGTCAGACAGGCAGACAGACAGATAGGCAGATAGTGCATAGATAGAGAAAAAGAAGAGATAGAAGAGACTAGAAGATAATAGGATAATAGAAATGATAATAGATAGATAGATAGATAAGAAAGATAGTAGAAAGATAATAGTATACAAAATAGGCAGATAGGATAGATAGAGATAGATAGTAGATAGGTAGTAGATAGATAGAGTAGATAGATAGGTAGAGTAGGTAGAAGATAGATAGATAGATAGATAGATAGATAGATAGATAGATAGATAGATAGATAGATAGATAGATAGGAAGGCAGATAGATAGACAAGCAGACAGGCAGACAGTCAAACAAAGAGATCGATAGATGGACAGATAGACAGATAAACGAAAAAAAAGAACGACGAGAAAAACATAAACATAACGAAGAAAAGAAAGTACAAAGAGAGAGAGAGAGAGAGAGAGAGGAGAGAGAGAGAGGAGGAGAGAGAGGAGAGAGAGGAGAGAGAGAGAGAGGAGAGAGAGAGAGGAAGGAGAGGAGAGAGAGAGAGAGAGAGAGAGAGAGAGAGGAGAAAGAAAGAAAGAAAGAAAGACAAACTTAAGAAAAAAACACTAAAATTATTTTTTCCCTCCGTCGACTTGGGTTAGATTGAGATAGCGCGTCAGCCGTCGTAAAGCTCTCCCCAGGCTCGTAAACACGATACCCCCCACCCCTCTCCACCCCTATCCTCTTCCTTCTCCTCCTCCTTTCTTTCTGAGACTTTCTCAGATATTGAGGAGAGAGATTGACAGACAGACAGACAGACAGACAGACAGACAGACAGAGAGACACATAGTGACATACATGTATACATACAGACTTTTATCAAAGCACTCTCTCTCTCTCTCTCTCTCACTCTCTCTCTGTCTGTCTCACAACACACACACACACACACACACACACACACACACACACACACACACACCACACACACACGAAAACTAAATCCACACCACTCAACAAAGCAACACGAATTTTGGACCCCCACCTAGAAAAAAAAGTTTTAAAAAAAAAGATGGCACCACAACCACCACACGCATAGAATTTCCCTTTACAAAACAGATCTGGGTTCTCTCCTCTCTCATTCTCCACCAACAGACACAAGGCATTTTTCCCTGGGTCTACTCCTCCTCGTCTTCACACCACTCTCTCTGTGTGGTCAGATAACTTATCACACTTTTTCGTCTTAGCTACTAGGCGACAAGGATTCAAACACACGACAACATAAACCCCCGCTCTTCAGGTGGCCGCCATGATTAGCCTCCTGCTCGTTCGGTCAAGGACGGTCACGTTTTGGGGAACGAGATCTGGGCGAGAGTTGACGATATGTTGATAACGCGGTGACAAGGATTTATCGTGTAATGTTTTATTTCTACAAATCAGCTTTTTGCTTTTGTTCGTCATTGTTGGTTGATTTTATTGTTCTTTTTTTATTTTCTTTTTATACCACTTTAAGTCACAGCAGATTTCTCTGGACTGAAATTTGGGCTGCTCTCTCCGGGTAGAGAGCGCGTCGC
>CM060336.1:49700724-49704708 GCA_030674155.1 Stramonita haemastoma
ACAAAGTTCTCTCTCTCTCTCTCTCTCTCTCTCTCTCTCTCTCCTCTCTCTCTCTCTCTCTCTCTTCTCTCTCTCTCTCTCTCTCTCTCTCTCTCCCCACACACACCTTCTCTCTCTGATCTCCGGAGTCGTAACGTATGGAACACTCAGTAGAAGAACTATGGCAGAACTAAAAAGCATTGCCTTTCTTTACCTTTCTGACATTGCAGCAGCATAGGCCCTTGCGGGACAGAGTCTAGTCAGTCAGCGGGTCTGGAATCGTTTCACCTTTTCCTCCGATCCCCCTTGCAGTAGAAATGCCAGAGCGAAGCAGATGAGAGTGCACCTTGCCTTGCCTTGCCTTGCCTTCCCTTAGCCTCTGAAGTCCTAATACTCCTCACAACCCTCTACTCTAGCTCTCCGTACACTTGTACAGACCATTGGGCCTGAACTACAACCCATCTTCCCTTCGTCCAGGTGTGTGTGTGTGTGTGTGTGTGTGTGTGTGTGTGTGTGTGTGTGGTGTGTGTGTGTGTGGTGTGTGTGTGGTCTGTGTCTGTGTCTGTGGTGTGTGTGTATGAGAGAGAGAGAGAATAATTAAAAAAAGAACACACACACACACTTGCTTCCTTGTGTGTGTATGTGTGGAGGTCTGTCTGTCTGTGTCTGTCTATCTGTGTCTGTCTCTCTTACACACACATACACACACATACAAACACGCACACACCACACACACACACACACACACACACACACACACACACACACACACACACACACACACACACACACACACCTACCTCTCTTTTATCTCGTGGGTGGCGGCTTTTTGTTGTTGTTGTTTGTTTGTTGGAGGGTGCATATTTAGAGCTTTCTGTCATTTCCATTGCAGACAAAAGTTTTTTTATCGTCTTGTTTTTCTATCATGGGTCTGTGTGTGCGCTTGTCAGGCTGTCAGTGTGTTCGCACACGCATGCGTGCATGTGTGTGCGCTTGTGTCCTGTGTGAGTGTGTGTGTGTATGTCTGTGTGCTTGTGTGTGTGTGTGTGTTCTGTTTGGTGGTGGTGGTGTGTGCGTGTATGCCTGTGTGCACGAGCACAAGACATGCACACACACATATACCCACACACACAACACACACACACACAAGACACACATACACACAGGGGCACACACACACAAAAGCATACACACACAAAGGCACACACACACAAGACACACACACACACACAGCCGCACATACACACAACAAAGGCACACACACAAAGGCACACACACACACACACACACCACACACACACACACACACACACACACACACACACACACCAGTATACACACACATACACACCTACACACAAATCAGGTTAATGAAGACGAATATTTCCACACAACAGCAACAGAAGTATCGGATTAGGTAACAACTCGCGACGAAAAAAAAACCAAAAAGAAAATCAACATACAAGCCAAAAGAGAACACACACACAACACACACACACACACACACACACACAACCACACACACACACACACACACACACACACACACACAAACCACACACACAGCAATGAAAATGAATATATGCAAGCAGGATGCAGAGGCATGTAAGCAGAATATCAACTTCGGCAATGAGAGAGAGGAGAGAGAGAGAGGAGAGAGAGGAGAGAGAGAGAGAGAGAGAGAGAGAGGAGAGAGAGAGAGAGGAGAGAGAGAGAGAGAGAGAAGAGAGAGAGAGAGAGAGAGAGGGGGAGGGAGGGAGGGGAGGGAGGGAGGGAGGGAGGGAGAGAGAGAGAGAGAGAGAGAGAGAGAGAGAGAGAGAGAGAGAGACAGACAGACAGACAGACAGGACAGACAGACAGACAGACAGACAGAACAGACAGACAGACAGACAGACAGACAGACAGACAGACAGACAGACAGACAGACAAAACTGGCTGCCAAACTCGATTCACACACACAGAGAAATACAAGCCTTCTCTCTCTTCTCTCTCCTCTCTCTCTCTCTCTCTCTCCTCTCTCTCTCTCTCTCTCTCTCTCTCTCTCTCTCTCTCTCTCTCTCTCTCTCTGTCACACACACACACTCACACAGTGACAACACACACACACACACACACACACACACACACACACAACAACTGGAGGAAGATTTACATACTAGACACTGGGTGTCTATGTACATTATGTGAAGGAGAGACCACTTACAGAACAAAGACAAAATACAAAAAAAACCCACAAAAATGTTCTCCCCCCCAACCCCTACCCTCATAACACCTTTCCACCACCCCCACACCAACCTCCATCCCCCACAACTCATCCTTTTCTTCACTTCACTATCTTCTAACGACTACAAAAAAGATTAGGAAAGAAAGGGAAGAGAGCAAAAAACACAAGAAAAGAAGAAGGGTAAAGAAAAAAGAAGAGAAAAACTGGACAGAGCAAACCGTGTTTGCTTGAGTCAACATATTGTACAAGATGGGGAAAGTAGCCCGAAGGGAGGGAGATCAGATATGGGATGTGGGGTGTGAGAGAGAGAGAGTGAGAGAGAGAGGAAATGTACAACCACAACAAAAAAGAAAGAAAAGAAAAGGAAAGAAGGTGGGGGGGGTGGGGGGAAGAAATGAAAAGAAAGAAGATGTAAAAAATATACGTATGTATGTACAGAAAAAGTTACGTGGAAGAATATGCACAGAGAGAGAGGGGGGGAAGGGGAGAGAGAGACAGGCAGACACTGACACAGAGAGTGGGGGGAGAAAGAGGGAGAGAGAGAGAGATAGAGACAGAGAGAGTAAGATGGAGAGAGGATGGGGGGGGGGGGGGGGGGGGGGGGGGGGGGGGGGGAATAACACTGTATTGGCAAAAATGTCGAAAACAATGAACGCATTGAGGATATATTTTATGTCTCCCCTCAAACTTAAAATAATAACAAAAAAACGTGTGTGTGTTGCGTGCGTGCGTGGCGTGTGTGTGTGTGTGTGCGTGCGTGCGTGTGTATGTGCGTGTGTGCGTGCGTGCGTGGTGTGTTGTGGGGGCGCGTGTGTGTGTGTTGGAAAAAGAAAGAAAGAGAAGAGGAGGATGGAATGATTGAGAAATAGGCAGTGTGTGTGTGTGGAGAGTTCGAGAGTGGAGGGGTAATTTGGGGGCATTTTCAAATTTTTGAAATGTTAACAATTGCCAAGTTTCCGTTGGCAGCATTTTGAAAATGCCCAAAAATCAAAAGCTCTGAAACTGTTACATACACAACACCCGCACGCACGCACGCGTCGATAGGTAAAGAGAGAGAGAGAGAGAGTGAGAGAAAGAGAGAGAGAGAGTGAGAGAGACAGAGACAAACAGAGAGAACTTTGCGCTGAATAGGTAAATTCATCTAAGCTCTTATAAACAAAGGTCACAAAAACACACACACACACCACACACACACACACACACACACACACACACACACACACACACACACACACACCCTCACCACCACCACCATCACCCTCCCTCCCCCACAACACCCTCCTCCCTCCCCCCCCTCAACAATTTTCCCCTTTCCCCCCAGAAGCCAAGCTAACCAGCCCATGATATATGCTTTTAAACAAGTAAAAGAGTTTGATGGTGGGTTGGGGGTGAAAATGATCAGAGTCAAACAGTCCCCCCCCCTCCCCCCCCCTCATATTTCACCCCCCTAGGTTTTTGGGGCGTGCTTTTTCAAACGTGGCGAATGGATATTGTTGGCGTTTTCTCTCTAAATGAGAAGTATGATTGGCCTAAGCGAAGGGAAGTTCTTATAATGTAGTTCGTTTTTTATTTTTTTTTTTTAAACCCCTTTTCTTGTGGTTGTTAATTAAGTGTATGTTATGTATGTTTGTAGGTGTGTAGTGGATTACAGGGATTAGTGAGTGAGTGGGGTGGTGGGTTGGGGTGGTTTTGTGTGGGTGGTTGTGTTGGGGTGTGTGTGTGTGTGTGTTGTGTTGTGTGTAAGGGGTTTTGTTGATGTTTTAAATCAATCCGCCTATGCA
>CM060336.1:49704808-49707308 GCA_030674155.1 Stramonita haemastoma
GCGCGCACGCACCCACATGAGTGTGTGTATTTTACTCTCAAGAAGAAAATTCCATATTTAATCATAACACTCACTATCCTAAAATAAAAATCTCACCGAACTATCTACCTACCCCTTGATTAAAAAAGAATTAAAGACACTAACAGTAAACAGCCTCCCTCCTCCCCCCTTCCTCGTACATACACACCGGTGTGTGTGTGTGTGGGGTGTGTTTGTGTGTTGGTGTGTGTGTGTGTGTAGGTGTGTGTGTGTTTTGTGTGTGTGTGTGGTGAGTGTGTGTGTGTGTGTGTGTGTGTGATGACTTGCAAACCCAACTAATTCATAATGTAGTGGGGTTTAATGTCATTCACTTGGCGTTGCCTCCTAGCATTCTGTACATGAGACAGACAGACAGACAGACAGAGTCAGAGACAGACAAACACACAGAGACAGAGAATAAACCTAATTACTCAATCTAAACACTAAAATCACGACTGAAAAAAAAAATCCCAACACCACCATCTAACACCTAACCTACCCACCCCATCAACTAATGATGACACCTTTCTTTCGTAATAATCTGTCAAAGTAAGTAACCTTGTCTTCTCCCTCCCCCCTCGACCCCCCCAAAAAAAAGAAAAAAAAAAGAAAACATTTCTCCTTTCAAGTGGTAGTGTGTTGTGATTTTGTAAGTAATAAATAGTAGAGAGTGATGATTTGCTGTGCTGTGCACAGCATACTGAGTGTATGAGTGTATGGTAGGTAGGTGGGGTATATAGGTGGGTCCATTTGATAATGCAGTGTTTGTCTTAGGTCTTTCACGCTTGGTGGCCTTTGCCCTTTGCCCCCCACGGGTCAGGCGGCAGGAGAACAAAGGGGTGGTCACCCCTGACAAGGTCACTCACACCTGGGAAACGCTCACCCGTGACGTGTTGACACTACTCCTTTTTCTTCCGCGCAAGTGGGCCAGGGCCGTGTGTTGGGGGATGTGGGTATAGTGGGTAGGGTGGGGTGGGGTCGTGTGTGGGGGGGGGGGGGAGGGAGGGGGTATGTATGTATGTGTGTGTGATGTGGGTATGTGTGTGTTGTGTGGTGCACGCGGCATGTATGTGTATGTGGTGTGATTTATTTTATTTTATTTTATCATATCGAGGATAATGGAATACATAGTGTGTATTTTATCGTCCCATGTGATGCAGTTGTGTAAAGATTGTCATCTAGTCCCACGGCACAATGACTACTCTTCGAAAAGTCGGAACATGGATTTAACGTGTGCGTAAGATGTTCTGCGTGCGTTGCACACGTGGGCCTCGGTTTATAGTCTCACGAAGGCTCTGTGTGTGTGTGTGTGTGTGTGTGTGTGTGTGTAGTGTGTGTGTGTGTTGTGGTGTGTGTGTGTGTGTGTGTTGTAGGTGTGTGTGTGTGTGTGTGTGTGTGTGTGTGTGTGTGTGTGTGTAGTGTTGTGTGTGTGTCTGTGTGTGAGTGCGTGCGTGCACGCGGCATGTGTGTCTGTGTGTTTGTGTGTTTGTGTTTATGGGTGTATATTCTTTCATAACTTTTTCAATTAAAACAGAAAATACACTCAGGAAAGACAAAAACAACTTAACCGTGTACATCGTATGCTGTTCAAAACAAAGGAAAAAAACATCACTTAAGTGATCACACACACACACACACAAGGAAGTGTACCAAGTTTTTCAACTGCCTCTCAAAAACTGCTCTCACTCTCATTACAGCCAGAAAAGTTTGTAAAACAACAACCACAAAAAAGAGAAGAAAAAAAAACACAAGTGCACCCAATAGTAACAGTAAGCAAAAAAAGATAATCATAAATTTTCTAAAATGCAAAAAACTCACTTGTCAGAATAATTCTTTTCCCCCTTCTACCAATCCTCAGATTTCACAAAATACTTCAATAAAAACAGTGCTCAAACTTTAGCCATCAAGAAAAAAAATAAAAGACACAAGGAAGGGGTAAGGAAAATGTACTTGAAACATAATTTAACCACAGAAAACGCTCAAACACCAAAAAAAGAGTATCACCGCAACTCCCCAAACCCCAACCACCCCCACACAAAACTTTTCCCCCTCATCCGACACAATCATTCTTTCAAGGAGCACTCAAGTACACCCACCAGTAATGGCGAAACAATGAGAAGGCGACGACCAAAGAGGAAGAAGAAGAAGAAACAAAGAAAAAAAAGAAAAAAAAAAAGAAACGCAAGAAGCTCCCAAAGTTTTGTTTCCGAAAGTGATGTTTCTTCTACTTTTCGACAAGGTACTTTTGAATGCATTACGCTACTCGCTTTTGGAGGAGACACACAGAGAGAGAACGAGGGGGTATGGGGGGAAGGTAGGGAGGGGTATGTGATAGTGGAGGGTAGGAGGGAGGGAGGGGGGTGGAGGGGTGAGAAGGGCAGGACAAGTCTTCAAAAAGTTCACAAAGTACCGTGTCCGCAGGGACCCACGCTTTTTGACGCAAACTTTTTTTGTTTTGGTTTTGATCCTTGAGCAAAGGCAA
>CM060336.1:49717308-49719808 GCA_030674155.1 Stramonita haemastoma
TAGGAGGGAGGGGGAGGGGGGGAGGGAGGAGAGAGGGAGGGAGAGGGAGGGAGGGGAGAGGAGGGGAGGGAGGAGGGAGGAGAGAGAGAGAGAGAGAGAGAGAGAGAGAGAGAGAGAGAGAGAGAGAGAGAGAGAGAGAGAGAGAGAGAGACAGACAGACAGACAGACAGACAGACAGACAGAGACAGACAGACAGACAGACAGACAGACAGACAGACAGACACAGACAACACACACACACACACACACACACACACACACACACACACCACACACACACACACACACACAACAAACTGCGCAAAAAAATATTCTACATGCTTCGTCATCCAATGAAGTTTCATCAATCAAAACTAATAAATGAAAGAATAAAATCAACGAAAAAATAAAAAGAACAAGAAAAAAAACAGAACGAAAGGGGTAAAGGGGGGAGGAGGGGGGGAAAGCAGATGAAGATGAATAAATAATGGGGTTTCAGAAATTACAAAGATATCAATCAAGTGAAAAACAACAAAGCCCCCTAAATGTTCTTTCATTCTGTAGTATAAGTTTTTAAGTCAGCTAAATTTGTCCTAACCCTTTACCTCTTCTTCTTCCTCGTCAAACGTTCAGACAGCAACTGTTGTTGTCTGGAATTAATATGCGCCAAAATGCGTCACGCTGCCGTTAAAGTGCCTGACAAGTCAGGCCCAGCGCATCCGACTTCGGCATAAGAGAGAGTTGAACATTATCTTGTAAGTTTTTTTCTGGGGAAAAAAAGGCAGGAGAGTGATGTACCAGACGGCAGAAAGTAGACAAGAAGGAGTAGGTAACATGAAGAAAAGGAACAAGACAGAAACGAAGAGAGTGATAGAAAAAACTTTTTTTTTTCGGATGTGGGGAAGTTATTTTATACTGACAGGCCCCCAATTAAAAACGAATTAACGAATGAAAATAAGAAACATAAACACAGACCTAAACTAACAACGGATAGCCCCTATGTTTAATTATATTATATAATAAAGAAAACAAAAGCAATAACAACAACAGCACAAACACACATAATATATTCTCAAGAGATGTTGAAATTTCACACACACACACATACACCGCACACACACACACACACACACAACCACACACACACACACACACACACACACACACACACACAACACAACACACACACACACACACACACACACACGACACAACGGAGCTAATCATCATAATTAAGTCAACAGCGGACTCCAGACCACTTTGTCTGTTCTGTCGCCAAAAACAGGTATTAAGTCATTTAGTCACCGAGCACTCATGACACCAATGCACTCTTCAGACGTAACCAGTGATCATTTCATCGCGGCACTTAAAAAGAAAAAGAAAATAAAAGAAAAAACGAACGAAAGAAAACAGAATAAAGCGAAGAAGAAAGTAGGAAGAAAAAAAAAACACATTCTAGTACTCATTGTCACGCGCCACGTAAGTGCTGCGTTCTTGTCGTATCAGGAATTCCAGGTTGATTGGAATCTATGGCTGTTTTGGTAAGGCTTAAGAGAAGAAGGAGAGAGAGAGAGAGAGAGAGAGAGAGAGAGAGAGAGAGAGAGAGAGAGAGAGAGAGAGAGAGAGAGAGAGAGAGAGAGAGACGTGGAAAGGTGTACAGATTTTATTTTTGAAAGAACTGACACGTACTTGGCACATGCACCTTCATAAATTTATACGTAGTTCTGTCTGTCTGTCTGTCTGTCTGTCTGTCTTCTGTCTGTCTGTCTGTCTGTCTGTCTGTCTGTCTGTCTGTCTGTCTGTCTGTCTGTCTCTCTCTCTCTCTCTCTCTCTCTCTCTCTCTCTCTCTCTCTCTCTCTCTCTCTCTCTCTCTCTCTCTCTCTCTCTCTCTCACGCACGCGCGCGCACACACAAACACACACACACTACAGAGACTGACAAGCTGCTGCGTGCAGTAGCTGTAAGGTACACAGTTTTTATGGGGTTCAAAGTGGGAGTACAGGAAGACACAGAGAACAACTCCGAACAGCCCCAAAGTGGTCATAAAACGACATCTGTTCTACCAAACACACAAACACAACACAAACACAAGCAACCCTCTGGGACCTACAGTCTACAGGCTATACTCTAGGCCACAGGTCCCTAAGTCAATGTCTGATGTAAGTTGTCTATTCAGTAAGTGTTAGTTTGATTTTTATTCAAAATCATTTTTTATATATATAAAAGTTTTTTAATACAAAAAAAAGAAAAAGAAGAAAAAAGGGGAAGAAAAGAAAGAAGAAGAAGAAGAAAGAAGAAGAAGAAGAAGAAGAAGAAGAAGAAGAAAGAAAAGAGAAGAAGAAGAAGAAGGAAGAAGAAGAAGAAGAAGAAGAAGAAAAGAAGAAGAAGAAGAACAACAACAACAACAACAACAACAACAACAACAAAAAACAACATAAGAAGAAACAAAAAATGAGAAGAAGGAAGGAAGGTGGCAGGGAGAAAGGAAAAAAGAATCGGAAGGGAGAGAAAGAAGGGGCAG
>CM060336.1:49722308-49739808 GCA_030674155.1 Stramonita haemastoma
TTTTCTTCTTCTTCAAACAAGGGACACCCAACTCTGTCAACTTTGACAGACCAAGCAAAGATGACAGTGGCCCCCTAAACCCCCTCCCCCCCCCCCCCCCCCTCCGGATCCTCTCTCTCTTATACCCTTGTGTGTGTTGTGTTGTTGTGTTGTGTGTGTCTGTGTGTCTGTGTGTTGTCTGTCTGTCTGTCTCTGTCTCTCTCTCTCTGTTGTCTTTCTCCCCTCTCTCCTCTCTCTCTCTTCGTCCTCCCTCTCTCTCCCCCCTCTCTCTCTCTCCTCTCCCCCCTCTCTCTCTCTCTCTCCCTCCTCTCTCTCTCCCTCCCTCTCTCTCTCTCTGTCTCACCTACCCCTCCCTCTCTCTCCCTCCTCTCTCCCCTCCCTCTCTCTCCCTCCCTCCCTCCCTCCCTCCCTCTCTCTCCTCCTACCTCTCCTCTTCCTCCTCTTTCTCTACTAGCAGCAAGCAGTAGCCTACTACTTCCTGAGGGGGGGGGGGGGGGGGGGAGGGAGCAAGCACAAGCAAGCGGGAGCAGCACAAAGAAACACACACTTAAGGTCCTCGCTTTTGTAGTGGTGCCCCCTAATTCAGGGGGCCCCGTGTTTGATCCGTGTGGTGAAGGGTTTGGACAGGCAGGTGGGGTCCACACAGCAGCCCAAAGAAGAAGACCTGACCTGCTCTCCCCCGGCCCTGTTCTTCTGTCTGTCTCTGTGTCTATCTGATGTCTGTCTGTGTGTCTGTCTGTCTAGCTCTTTGTCGGTCTCTCTCTCTCTCTGTCTGTCTCAATTCTAAGTCTTCTTCTCTGGCTGAGCTTACTGGGAAAATTGAATGAATGCTAAATGGAAAGGTAGGACAGAGAGAGACGGACAGGCAGACAGACAGACAGACAGACAGAAGACGAAGAGAGACTCGGAGACTGAGAGAGAGAGAGAAAGAGAGAGAGAGGAGAGAGACAGACAGACAGAGAGGAGAAAGGAGAGAGAGACGGAGACTGAGAGAGAAAAGAGAGAGAAGAGAGAGAAGGAGAGAGAAGGAGAGGACAGACAGACAGACAGAGAGGCAGACAAACAGAGACAAAGAGAGAGACACAGACACACACACACAGGCAAAGACAGAAGAAGTCACTCTCTCTCTAAATGCTCTTCCCTTGAAGTTGGGCTTGGGATCGCTACCACTGGGACTAAGCTATAGGCCTATAGATACCATACTCTTTTACAGAGAAGAAGCTTGAGACTAGACAAGACAGGACCATTGCAGGCTAGAGCAGACAGGACAGATAGACAGACAGACAGAGTGGAGCTAGTCCACTAGACAAGCAGGCGGGCAGAGAGGGGCCTAATCTACTCCCCTTGCAATCCGATCTTCTCTCTCTCTGCAGGTAGTGGGGACAAAGAGAGTGGAAAAAGAGACCCCCTCTTTTCAGTATTTAACTACAAGGGGCTGCTTGGGACAAGACAAGACGAGACAGACCAAGGCTGATTTTTTTTTTAGAAAGTGAAGTCGTTGGGGGGGGGGGAGAGTGAAGAGTGGGGGGGGATTGTGTGTATGTGTTGTGTGTGAGAGAGAGAGAGAGAGAGAGAGGAGAGAGAGAGAGAGAGGAGGAGAGGAGGAAGAGAGAGAGAGAGAGAGAGAGAGAGAGAGAGAGGAGGAGGAGAGAGAGGAGGGAGAGAGAGAGGAGAGGGAGGGAGGAGAGAGAGAGGAGAGAGAGAGAGAGAGAGAGAGAGAGAGAGAGAGAGATGACGAGAGAGAGGAGAGAGAAGGAGAGAGAGAGAGGAGAGAGAGAGAGAGGGAGTACAGAACAGACGAGAGAGGAGAGTGCGAGAGAAAGGAGGTGAGAGGGAGAGACAGACAGACAGAGGACAGAGAGACAAGACAGAGACAGACAGTCTGGTCTTTGAAGTGTTAGCCGCTCTAATGGTCCCACTATCTATAATGTGATCTATAAATGTATGGATCTATCTATCTGCTGCAGTCCAGTCACTACACTACACCACACTACAGCCTGAGCCATCATGAAGAAGTCTTGGGTCAGGCTTTAGTATCCAAGACACGGACCGCTCACTCTGCTAGCATGAGTATGTGATGTGAAGTGATGTGATTGTGATAGGTTGTGGTGTGGTGTGTGTGGACTTGTGGTGTGGTGTGGGTTGGTGTGGTTTGGTGTGGTGTGATGTGGTGTGGTATGTGTGATGTGATGTGGTGTGATTGGTGTGGTGTGGTGTGGTGTGATGTGATGTGATGTGATGTGGTGTGATGTGATGTGAAGTATGTAACATGAACTAAGAAGGACGTAAAAGATGTGGCAGTAGTCTTAGATTTGAAGAACTGAATTACAAAATGTCTTCTTTTTTAGAGTTCTATAAGCTTGTGATTGCTTGTGTGCTTTCCAGAATAAATAACTTCATGCTATTAAAACAAGAACAGAACTGTCAAAATCTCTGCGCGTGTCTTTCCAAAAGAAAATCTGCCTGTTAGCATATAATAGACTATATATAATTACACATATCATGTTCTGTTGTGGGTTTTTTTCTCGTTTAGTATGCTCTGCATGTTCAAGAATAAATTCATGTTGAAACAAGCACAAAACTCCCCAAAAATCTCTCGAACAGGGTCTCTCTTCACTTATTCCAAAACAACAACAACAACAAAAAACACCTCCCTACGTGTCTGTCTCTTTCTTTCCCTCGGCGTTATTGTGATCCTCACCCAAACCCTCTTAATCCTCCTAATATTCCGCAGTCCTAATCCCTCCCAATTTAACGAGATTTGTGTATTTTTCACAGGCTGTCATGCCCTGGGCTTTCCTCTTTCCGATCGGATTAAAAGCCGGCGAAAGAAGGCGACACTGCGCACAGCTGCCCCGATTTCAGCCTGTGCTAATCAGCCCCTCGGCATCGCTAAGCCTCCAGATTTCCGCCATTCCTGGCCCACCTTGATGACAAGATAAAATCAACATCCAAATTTTATAAATAAGCAGAAAAGAAACATGCTGGAGATGTGTTTTTTTTCAAGAAAATATTTGTCTACATGAGATATTATTTATAATCATAACTGATGTAGAAATTCTGATCATGTTGGTTTAGATTTCTATTTTTATTTTTTAAACAAAAAAATATATCTCGGCTGCAGGGTAGTCTTAAAAAATATTAAATTAAGATTTGAAAAATAACTAGAAAATTGCATGATAAATAACGACATAAATTCAGATCATGCTGCTGAAAGCAAGACAAGAATATCATCATAGCCGGTCAAAACTTCAAAAATGAATAAACTGCTGAAGGAGTAAGAAGGAAAGAACGAAAGAAAAGTGAATAAGCTAGGAATATTAAGAATAGATAAAACAAAATAACTGAGAAAAATAAGTAGTTAACAAAAGAAATAGATAAACAAAAAAGCTACATAAACAAAATGAATGACAAAAATACACACACACACACCACACACACAGAAACATACAAAATAAACAAAATATAGATAAAAAAATAAGACCACCACCAAACAACAACCCCCACCCCCCAAAAAAGAAGAAAAAGAAAGGAGGGCAATTTCCACTGCCTGATCAGGAGGCAGCGATTTTTGCCCTCTTCCAGGCTTGACACCTCACAACGCCGTCAGAATACTGATGACTACAGAGAGACAGACAGAGAAACAGAGACAGACAGAGAAACAGAGATAGAGACAAGGGGAGTCGAGTGAGAGAATGAGAAAACAGAAAGAAAGACAGAGAAGGTGAGGGGGAGGTGCGGTTTAACATGGTCAGATACAGCAAGGCAGAAAGACAGACAGACAAAAAGAGACAGGGACACAGAAAGACACAGAGAGATAGAGAGACAGGGACACAGAAAAAGACATAGCAACTGAAACACAACGACAGCTCTCGCCACACTAAAACAAAACAAATCCAAACAAATCAAAATCACGAAGAGAGAGAGAGAGGGGGGGGGGGGGATAAGGTAACAAAGGAACTCTAGGGGGACACAGACTGGGTGGGCCATGATACACAGAGACAGACAGACAGAAAGAGAGAGAGACAGAAAGAGAGAGACAGACACAGAGAGAGACAGACACAGAGAAAAACTGAGACAGACACAGAGAAAAAGAGTAGACAGAGACAGACACAGAGGCAGCGACATAAGACACACACACACATTCAGACACACATACAGACATACTGACAGACAGATAGACAGACAAAACAGAGAGGAGAGGAGAGGCGGGGAGGGCAGCTAGTGGAAGGTCTAAGGAAGCAGACGACAGCTGGCCGAGGTTGACAGGCTCTCGGAATCGCTCCACTGCCTCTGTCAGCCCCCCCCCCCCCCTCCCCCCACCGGCCCCTGGGAACAAGCAATGTTGTTGTTGTTTTGTTGTTGCTTGTTGTTGCTGTGTTTGTCTTTCTTCTTGTTGTTTTTCTCGTTATCATTGCAATTGTTATTATTGTTGTTGTGGTTGTTGTCGTTGGTGGTGGTGGATGGGTGGTGGTGGGTGGTGGTGGTGGTGTTGGGGATGTCGTTGGGGATTTACATACTGATTTTGCGTCTGATTTTTTATGACGGCTCCAGTATCCCCCCTACCCTCCCCACCACCCCCAAATCTGTGTGTGTGTGTTGTGTGTTTTCCTTTTTTTTTATGTGTGCTTGCTTTTTTTCATCGTCCCGTGTTATGCAGTTTGTAAATTTGTCATCTGTTCCGGCACGTGGTCTTGAAGCGTGACGGTTAGTGAGTGTCGGTGGTTTGGTGGGTTTTAAGTGAGACTTTTGGGGATAGTGATCGCACTGATGCTCAAAATTTCTCGACGGACTCGAACCCGGTTCAATCCACGCATTCTACCTCAGCTATCCCCCCCTTGTGTGTGTATGTGTGTGTGATGTGTGGTGTGTAGTGCGTGTGCGTGTGTGGTGTGTGTGTGTGTGTGTGTGTGTGTGTGGTGATGTGCATGTGCCATCACGGGAGTTATACATACATACATACATACCAAAATACACATACAATATATATATATTATATATATATTATATATATTTATTTATTTATATATATATATAAAACTCTTCATGAATTATAAATATATGGATAAAATAAAATAAAAAAATAAAAATTCAATATATATTTATATATAAATGAATTTTAAAAAAAATAAAACTAAATAATTGGGGGGGCCAGTCTCTACTACTACACCTTTCATATGACACTTCCATGACATTGTCATTTTGTTGTGGATTTTTTTTCTCTCTTTTTATGTTGATTTTGTTCTCTTTCTTTCTTTCTTTCTTTCTTCTTTCTTTCTTTCTTTCTTTCTTTCTTTCTTTCTTTCCTTCTGTATCTAAATTTCTTCTTTTAATGCTATTGTCTCAAATAATTTTGCTGTTTTTGTTTTTGTTGTTGTTGTTTTTTCATCGCTGATTTCACTGTCTTCCTTCGTTGTTATTTCAAGGAGAAGATGGGGGAGGGATGGGGAGGGAGAGGGGAAAGGAGGAGAAGGAGGGGGAGGGGGGAGGAAGGCATCGGGAGCAATAAGGTGTCCTCCGAATTTCCTCCTGTCCATTAAAATTCGCTCTCCCTTGACCTATTTTCTTCCCGGCGTTTTTTTTTTTTTTTGGTTGTTGGTCTTCCTCCGTTGGAAGCTTCTCTGCTCTCTCTGTCTGTTCTCTCTGTCTTTTTGCGCTCGTACGAATCTTTTTCATTTTTTTCCATTCAGCCTGTGTGTTGTATGTGTGTGTGAGGATGGGGGGGGGGGGGGGGGGGGAGATAGAGAGCAAAAGAGAGAGAGCAAGGGAGCAAGAGAGAGAGAGACAGACATAGGGAGACAGACAGAGAGAGAGACAAAGAGAGACAGAGAGAAGAGACAGAGAGGAGAGAGACAGAGACAGAGAGACAGATACAGACAGACAGAGTAGAAAGACAGAGACAGACAGAAACAGAGAGAGACAGAGTGAAAGAGAGAGAGATACAGACAGACATACAGAGGAGAGAAGCAGGCAGAGAGAGAGAAAAGAAGGAGAGACAGAGACAAGGAGACAGCAGAGAGAGAGAGGGAGACAGAGAGGAAGGGGAGGAGAGAGAGAGAGGGCCATGCGCTGGAATGCTATTAATCCTAAGGCCTCCCCATCTCTCAATGACTCACTGGATGGGAAGCCTCACAGAAATCGATTTTTTGGGTCATCTTCCGGTTGCTGCTGCTGCTGCTGCTGCTACTACTGCTGCTCTCTCTGTGTTCCGTATCTGTCACTCTCCCTCTGTCTGTCTGTCTGTCTGTGTGTGAGTTGTTGTGTGTCTGTGTGTCTGTCTGTCTGTTGTCTCTCTCTCTGGTTCTGTCTCTGTCTCTCTCTCTGTCTCTCCCCCCCCCCTCTCTCTGTGTCTTTTTTCTGTGTGTCTGTCTGTTGTTGTTGTCTGTCTGTCTGCTCTGTCTCTCTCTCTCTCTCTCTCTCTCTCTCTCTCTCTCTCTCTCTCTCTCTCTCTCTCTCTCTCTCTCTCTCTCTCTCCTTAATTTTTAAACACTTTGAAGTCTGAAAAAATCTTTTCTTCAACAACTAAGAAGGCTCTGTTTCAATGTTGTTAAAAAAGAGATTAATGTCAGCGGGGATAACACGTAAAAATGTTAAATGTTAAATGGTGTATTACATTGTTCAGTATTATGTGACTTTGTTCCTTGATTTTATGCAAAAATCCTGCATATTTCCTCAGGAAATGAAGAATCTGAATGTTGAATTTGAAATCCACGTAAAAAAAATCTTACCAGTAAAAAATAAAAACAACAAAACATGATCCCTGCAAAATACTGCAGGCAGCTTTTCTAGTTCAGATTTGCATCTAGCTTCTGGTGTCCTAATGTGAAATTATCCAGTATAAAATGTTGTCATTGATTTCTGTAAAGCATATCAAAATTCGAAGTATTAATCTTATATTCTATTACACCAGTGACCATTTTTTGTTGTTGTGCTGCTGGGGAGCAGGATAGCTCAGCGGTGAGTGCACTCGCTTTCCCCAAACTATGGTTAAGTTAAGCAGCATCGAGCGTGGTTACCATTGGATGGGTGACCGTTTGCGCACCTTGGTTTCAGTAAAAGTCCCCTAGTCCACCCAGCTGTAAATGGGTACCTGCCCTCTTTAGGGTCTGGGAAGGTAAAGCAGCGAGGGAGAGGAGATGGGCGCCACCCTCAATATGCTGGCCCTAGAAAAGCTGAGATCTCTGATACCTCGCTCCCCTACGACCACACAGGTTATGGGACACCTTTACCACCTTTTTATGCTGTTATATATAATTCTTTTTTTTTTTTTTTTGTATTTGAAACATTATGTGTTTGTATCTCCCCGTTCAACACGGGAATGGGTTTTTTCTGAATAAATTTTCCGGAATCCGAAATTTTTTTTTTCTCCTTTGTCTCTAAATTCTAGCATAAGTTATTGAGCGGAATGAATGAATGAATGATAATGAATGAATGAATGAATGAATGAATGGATGAATAAATGAATGGATGAATGAATGAATGAATGAATGAATGAATGAAATGAATGAATGAATGAATGAATGAATGAATGTGTGTCTGTTTGAGTGTATGCGCGGCGTGCGGTGTGTGTATGTGTGTGTGCTTGTCTATACGGGCGTACATGTGAATGGAGAGAGAGAGAAGAGGGGGGGGGGAGATAGAGTGTGTGTGTGAGTGTCTGTCTGTCTGTTTGTTTGTCTGTCTGTCTGTCAGTTATCATTCTGGTTGTTTCCGTCTCTTTATCTGTGTGTGCGCGTGTACGAGCACGAGCGCACATGCGTACATGCGTGGACTGGAACCACCCACACACGTTTACAATTAATTTTAAAGTCGCAAAGCGTGGTCTGGCCAGGCACACTGACTGGTGGTACAAACAGGGGAACAAGTGTGGTGTATACTACAATATAAAATACAATATTTTACTCCAACGAATACCACGCGACAGCTGCAGAGGGCATAAAAACTGCAGTAAACCATCCCTCCCCCTAGTACAGCTAGCGTAGGAGAGCGAGCTGTAAAGTGTAGACACCAATATCTGAATCCCCGAAAAGACCAGCTTGCTTGCTTGCTGCTGGCTTCGAAATATGTTTGGTGTGGGGGGTGTGTGGGGGGGGGGGGGGGGGCGGGGGGGTGAGGGAGGGAGAGGGGGGGGAGGGAGGGAGAGAGAGAGGGAGAGAGAGGGAGAGAGGGAGGGGAGAGAGGGAGGGAGAGAGAGAGGGGGGGGAGGGAGGGAGAGATAGTCAGAGGAGGAGAGAGAGAGAGAGAGGAGAGAGAGAGAGAGAGAGAGAGAGAGAGAGAGAGAGAGAGGAGAGAGGAGAGACGAAAAGAGAGAGAGAGAGAGAGAGTTGTTTTGTCTTATTGTAGAAGCGGTGATTAATTCTTTGCATAAATATGAGAAGGACACCGCTTTTTGTTGTTTGTGCTCGTTTCCCTTTTTTTTTCTTCTCAATTTCATTTTCCATCATTCCTTCAAAAGCCTTCATAAATAAAAATCGAGTTTGAACAAGAACTTATTATCCCTCACATCAGTGTAAAAATTCAAATTTCATATAGCGCAATAATTGGCATTGCATAAATTATGTCATGTGCATGTGCAGGGTCATTATTTTTCATCTGTGCGAACATCAACATCCGTGTTTGTCTTTGTTAAGGACCGCAGTTTTTCCCCTACGTTTTTTTTTAATTCTAGGGGGAAAGATGCGGTTGTCTTGAAAATCTGCTGTGTCTGTCAGTATGTCTGTGTGTTTCTCTCAACATATGTACCCAAGTTCACAAACAATCACAGCAAGTTATAGCATCAACAGTAGAAGCAGCAACAACAGCAGCAACAACAGCAGCAGCAGCAGCAGCAACAACAACAGCAACGACAACAAAAACAACAGCAACAACAACGACAGTAACAACAGCAACAACAACAACAGCAGTAACAACAACAACAGCAGCAACAACAATAACAACAACAATAGCAACATCACCACCAACAGCAGCAGCAGCAGCAGAAACGGCTGTTGTCAAGGTAAACGGTTTTCCCAGGAAGTGGCGAAAGTAGTGACTGTCAGTCATGTCAGCGTTTACTTGTGTGTGTGTGTGTCAAGGTTTGTGAGAAAAGCCGGCGTTAACATAAAGCCCCGCTGTTTGTTTGGCCTTGTCTGCGATTATCAGTCAGTCAGTGTGGCGTGATATTGTCTGTCTGTCATGGTGATGTTAACATAATAAACTCACTATAAAAAGTATACCGCTTATCATACTACTGGGTTTTTTTGCCCCCGCAGGTTCATTTCCTCCACTGGTCGTTTCTAGAGATTGTGTGTGTGTGTGTGTGTGTGTGTGTGTGTGTGTGTGTGTGTGTGTGTGTGTGTGTGTGTGTGTGTGTGTGTGTGTGTGTGTTGGTTTGTTTCATATGGTTTTGGGGGGTATTTTCTTTTGCATGTTTCCTTCCTTTGAATGTTTCAAATCTGGAAAGTGTATATATACTGTTTATCGCTTGTCACGCTAATTCTACGTTTGAAAAAGAACATATCTATTCTAATGATTTTTTTCTCTCTTTTTTGCATCTATTTTTACTTTAAATATGTAAGTACTGGAAAGTATACTGTGAATATCACTTATCGCGGTATTTTTTTTTTTTTTTTTGGGGGGGGGGGGGGGGGTTTGGGGGGAGGGGGGGTTGCCTGTCGAATGTTTTAGAACTAATTGGAAAGTGCTTCTAAATATCACTGATAGTTATACCTTCATTCTCAGCAATTTATTTTATTTCAATGTTTTAGAATTTGGAAAATCTCTGCCGATTGTCAGTTATTACGCTTTTTAAAAATTTTCTATTCTTGCATGTTTATTGCCATTAAATATTTTATTACTGCAGAGTGTATACATTATTTTTCTCACGTTAGAAACTTAATGCATTTTTTAGTTTTAAATCGGAAAAGAAAAAAAATAACACATCTACAGCTGAGGTGGGTTTATTTTAATCCATACACTAAAGAACAAATAAATATAAAGAACACGATCTCAGAGTCAAAAACGAAGAACGAAAGGGCAAAAAGGAAGGAAGAGAGAGGGAAAGAAACAAAGAAAGAAACAAAACAAAACAAAAAAAGAGGGAAAAGGAAGAGAAAAAAGAATCGGTATATATATTTGTTTCAAATTTAGACAATATGAAAATTTAATATAACAACCCAAACTACAAAAAGAAAGAAACAAACGTGAAAGCAAAGCACAAAAGAAAACAAAAAAAAGAAAGAAAGAAAGATTATAACCTAAACTATCGCAAAGATAAATCTAGGCAAACAAGAAACGCATGCACCCACGCACGCACCCACAACTCCCGCAGAGAGAGGAGAGAGAGAGAGAGAGAGAGAGAGAGAGAGAGAGAGAGAGAGAGAGAGAGAGAGAGAGAGAGAGAGAGAGGAGAGAGAGAGAGAGAGAGAAACCCGTATAGCTCCTTAAACAAGAACAAAAACCAGTAGGGGAAAAAAACCCAGAAAATTACAATCAGCGACCAGTACTGCAGTAGATTTTTTTTTTCGTAGATAGTAACAAAATAACAATCAGTAAAAAAAAATTGAAATTAAAAACTAAAACAGCATAACTGAAAAAAAAACCACCACAGAAGGAGATTTTCAGATTTTAGTTATTTGTTTGCTTTTTCTATTCAATTTTTGCTTCGGTTTTGTTTTATTTTGTTTTGTTTTTGTTGTTTTTTGGGGGTGTTTTCTTTTTTTTTGTTTTCTTTGGGTTTTTTGCTTTTTGTTCCTCGGCTCGAGCTCCGAGGTTTACCAAAGGTGACATTTTGTATACACTGTGTATATTATGTACATAATTGTTTATATATATGTATTCATCTTTAATCGATGTAGCTCTACATTCGGGAATGTTTGTTTTGAGGTTGTTGGGGGTTTTCTGGACACCTAAACTCTGTAGACAACACAATGTGAATGGAGGAAAAAGTTAACTGTTGGGTCTACCGTAACCCTACCCATGCCATGAAAGACTAATTTCAAAACAAATCAACTAAAAGTTTCTTTGGGTTTTTTTTTTAATTCTCCAAAAAGCAAATACCCTTTTTTTAAACAGGCAAAATTGTTACTTTAGTTTTCATCTGTTTGATGCATGATTTTCTCTTGTTCAACTGCAGACCTTTAGCTTTCAGACCATTTTTTAACATAATATTATTATAAATATAAATAAATTATATAGAGTACTATTAAATGGTTATATGTATTAGATCTATACATTTATTGTGCTCATCTCACGCATTCCTGTTACGTTGTCCTAAACATTTTTTTTTAAAATGTATAAATAAAAAATAAACAAGAAATAACAACAAACAAACAAAACACTTTTTAAAATAATATTTTTAAAAGCTTAAAACAAAAAAAATTTTTTTTAAAAAGCAAAAATTAAAACGCGACAACCACAACCCATTACCACGGCCATTTAAAAAAAAAGTGTTGACAAAATTTGATAACCAGCTTTTATTAAGGTCAACAATACGACCACCCAAAAAGAATTTGTTTAAACTGAAAACAACAACAACAAGAAGCAAATAACAAAAATTAAAAACAAGATATAAAAGCAAAAAGCGACAGCGACAAAAGCAAAGGCTAGGTATACAATCAATACAATACAGGGGCAGCCATTAGCTGCAGCATAAAAACAGTTGACAAAATTGATGCCCAGCTATTAAGCCTCACAATTACCCGGGCAGACTATCAGTTACATGTTGCTGTTGTTGTTGTTGTTGTGGATGATGCGTTTGTTTCTTAGTAAACATGATTCTGGTCCGGATTCTGCTTCTGTTGGACATTTCCATTTTGAAATGAAGCGCGCTGTGAAATCTATACTTTTCCGACAGAAGTGGGAAAAACTAAACAAAAAAACAAAGCAATACCTCTTTGACAGGAAGCCAAGCCTAAAACAAAACAAAACAAAGCATAAAAACTTCAACAAAAAAAAACAACCCAACCCTAAGGCAACTTTTATTCGACAAAACAAAACCATAACCCCGAAAACAAACTCCACAGTATATACACCAAAAATACACACAAAAAACAACAAAGCAAACAAGCAATAAAAAGGAAAAAAAGAAGGAAAAAAAAAACAAACAAACAAAACAGACACAAACAAATAACAAACAAAAGAAAAAGAAAGAGGAAAAAAAGGGAGAAATAAACACACACAAAAAAGAAACATCGAGACAAAGTAAACAAAAAAGAAAAGAAAGAGTGACACCAACCAAGAAAACCAACCCAAAAAACCGCATTCAAAATAAACAATTTCAAAACAAATACAAAAGTTAAAAACAAACAAACAAACAAACAAAAAAACAACCCTGTCACTACCTCGAAACGGTTTCAGGGTTTAGAATTTTGCTTCCGTCCTTCTGTAATTCTTTCTTTCTTTCCTTCCTTTTCACAAACAAACAAATAAATAAATAAGTAAGTAAATAGGTGAATAAATAAAAAGTCCCCAATAAATAGCCGCAGGTCCTTAGTGTATGTTTTTATTGTTGAAGGCGGTGATTGTTTTCTTGGTGTGTGTGTGTGTGTGTGTGTGTGTGTGAGTGTGTAGGTGTGTGTGTGTGTGTGAGGTGGAGAGTGAGAGAGAGAGAGAGAGAGAGAGAGAGAGAGAGAGAGAGAGAGAGAGAGAGAGAGAGAGAGGTGAGGGGGAGAGGGAGATGGTGATGATGTGGTGGGTGATGGTGATGGGATGATGTGCGCGGCGCTGCATGGACATTTTTTTTCTTAAACTTTATCTTTCTGGTTTTCCTTCCTTTCTTCCTTCCTTCCATTCTTACTTGTGTCCTTCCTTCTTACTTCTTCTTCCTTCCTTCCTCTTTCTTTCGTCACATTTCTCCCTACTCTTTGTCATTTATTTACTCGATCTTTTAGTACACAGAAAATCCAAAATCAAATTCCGAGTGAAATAAATGCAGTGTCTAGCAGTGGAAAGAAATTGTAAAACCAAGGTACTTTCGGTTTCACAGTCACGGACAGACAGACTAATAGAAAGAAAAGGCCTAAAGAAGAAATAAAATGTGCTGTGAAAATCTCTCAGCTTAACCCTCATCCCACCCAAACCAAAATAATTACAAACAAAAAAGGAAGAAAGAAAGAAGAAGAAAAAAAATGCAATGAAGCAAAAGAACAGAAAAAAGAAAGAAGAAAGAAAGAATGGAAGAAGAATGGAAGAAAGAAAGAAAGAAAGAAGAAGAAGTGAAGAAAGAAAGAAAGTGAAAAAGAATGGAAGGAAGAATGAATGAAGGTGAAAAAGAAAGATAGAAAGAAAGACAGAAAGACTGAATGAATAAAACTAAGTGAAAAAGAAAGAAAGAAAGGAAGATCAAGAAAGACAGAAGTAAGAAAAGATAGGAGAAAGAAAGAAAGTGAAAAAGACAGAAAGAAAGAAAGTGAAAAAGACAGAAAGAAAGAAAGTAAAAAAGACAGAAGAAGAAATAAGAAAAAGAAAGAAAGAAATAAGAAAGACAGAAGAAAGAAAGAAAAATTACAGGAACGTTAATACAGAAAAATACGGAACAAGAGAAAGACAGAAACAGGGAAACAAAGAAAAAAATGAACGAATAAATGAATGACTGAAGACATGAAATAAGAAAAGAAGAAAACACGGACAGAAATATGTAAAGGAAAAGAAAAGGAAAGAAGAAAGAAAGAAAAAGAAAAAAAAAATTCTTTAAAAAAAACTTGGGTAAGGAGAAAAAGCAGAAGAAAGAAGAGAAATTCGATTAACTCCGGTCCTAACTGTCAATTAAAGGCAGAGAGAAAAACCTCCAGGAAAAAGACAAACAAAAAAAAGAAAAGAAAAGAAAATATTACCCCTAACACCAATATACATCAAAGAAAGAGAGAAAAGAAGAAGAAGAAAAAGAAGAAGAAGAAGAAGAAGAAGAAGAAGAAGAGAAGAAGAAGAAGAAGAAGAAGAAGAAGAAGGAAGGAGGAGGAGGAGGAGGAGGAGGAGGAGGAGGAGAAGAAGAAAGAAAGAAAGAAAGAAAGAAAAGAAAAAGAAAGAAAAGAAAGAAAGAAAGAAAGAAAGAAAGAACAGGGAAAGAACGAACAAAAAGTCTGAACAGAACTTACGAAAGAAAAACAGAAAGGGAAAAAAGAAAAAGTTTTCTAAAATCTTACTAAAGAAAACAAATTAAGAAAGGAAAACTTGAGAGAGAGAGATATCAGAAGAGAGAGAGAGAGGGGGGGGGGGGGCGGAGAGACAGACAGGAACAGACACAGAGAGCAAAAGTAAAACTACAACAAACAAGCATAATAAAATAGACCGCAAATACATGGACAAGTCAATATCTAAATTTATATAATTTTCTTATTAATAAGAAACACCTCTCACTGTCGGAAATAATACTTTAATACTGATCCTTTATTGTTGTTTGCTTATGTTGTGTTCATATTGTCTCAACAAAACCTGTTTGATTATTAAACCAAAGGATGATACATTACAGTCCGTGTAAAATAACCCAGAGCATAACGAGCTATCAGGCTTTGACATCTTAGAACCAATTTTTACTCTCAGCTGTTGCTGTCGTGCTGACGTGTGTGTGTGTGTGTGTGTGTGTGTGTGTGTGTGTGTGTGTGTGTGTGTGTGTGTGTGTGTGTGTGTTGTGGTGTGTGTTGGTGTGTGTGTGTGTAGTGTGTGTGTGTATGGGTGAGGTGATTGTGGTTGGTGTGAAGGAGGAAGGATAGAGACATGAGTGTGTGTGTTATGTGTCTGTGGGTGTGTTGTGTGTCTGTTTCTCTGTGTCTGTGTGTGTCTCTGTGTGTATTATGTGTGTGTCTCTGTGTTTGTGTGTCTGTGTTCTCTCTGTGTGTCGGTGTAGGTGTAGAACGTGTGTGTCGTGTGTCTACTAGCTTAAAAATGGAAACATAAGGATGCGACAGGAAACATCTTGAATACATAAATCAATTCCTTGCTCCGATGAACACGATTTTCAATGTATCATCTCTCTTGCTTTATATATTCGTTGCATGTCTTCTTTGAAGTCTGTCGTGTGTGTGTGTCACGGCATGTGTATGCTTTGATTCACTTCAAGGCAGGGAAACAAAAAGTGTTCACAGGTGTACGTAGACAGAGAGAGAGAGGGGAGAAGAGGGAGGGAGGGGAGGGAGAGAGGGAGAGAGGGGAGAGAGGAGGGAGAGAAGAGAGCGAGGGGGAGGAGAGGAGAGAGGAGAGAGGAGAGAGAGAGAGGAGGGAGAAGGGAGAGAGAGAGAGGAGAGAGGAGGAGAGGAGAGATGAGAGGAGAGAGAGAGAGAGAGAGAGGAGAGGGAGAGAGAGAGGAGAGAGAGGAGAGAGAGAGAGGAGGAGGAGAGAGAGAGAGAGAGAGAGGGTGAGGAGAGAGGAGAGGAGAGAGAGAGAGAGGAGTGAGGAGAGAGAGGAGAAGAGAGAGAGAGAGAGAGAGAGAGAGAGAGGAGGGAGGAGAGAGAGAGAGGGGAGAGAGAGAGAGAGAGGAGAGAGAGAGGGTGAGAGGAGAGAGAGAGAGGAGGAGGAGAGAGATGGAGAGAGAGAGAGAGAGAGTGGAGGAGAGAGGAGAGAGAGGAGAGAGGAGAGAGAGAGAGAGAGAGGAGAGAGAGAGAGAGAAGAGGGGAGAGAGATGAGGAGAGAGAGAGAGAGAGAGAGTGAGGTGAAGAGAAGAGAGAGTGGGAGAGAGGAGAGGAGAGAGAGGAGAGGAGAACGAGAGAGAGAGGGAGGGAGATGGGGGAGAGAGAGAGGGAGACGGA
Source organism: Stramonita haemastoma (assembly GCA_030674155.1). NCBI lineage: Eukaryota > Metazoa > Mollusca > Gastropoda > Neogastropoda > Muricidae > Stramonita > Stramonita haemastoma. Next base: position 49,738,028 of record CM060336.1, read on the forward strand.
GGAGGAGAGAGCGAGGGGAGAGAGAGAGACGAGAGACAGAGACAGAGGAGACAGAGGAGAGACAGAGAGAGACAGAGAGAGAAGAGAGAGACAGAGAAGAGACGGATCATGCATAACTTAATTTATTTTGAATCTATTTTTTTCATTATTGCTATTGATAATATTTTGTGAGACAGCTTTCTGTTGTATTTTGATTCTGCATCAACACATCTATTTTATTTATTTTATTTCTCCTCTCTCTCTCTCTCTCTCTCTCTCTCTCTCTCTCTCTCTCTCTCTCTCTCTCTCTCTCTCTCTCTCTCTCTCTCTCTCTTCTCTCTCTCTCATCCATGCAGGCACACGTTGCGACTGTGACTCACTCAGAAGGTAAACTGATGAAGCTACACGAACGTGACATATCAATTGTCCCCACTCCCCACCAGAGCAGACCAGACACACACTGACAGACTGATCTGAGACAGTGTGTGACGAATTCTTACGAATAAAGCCTAGAGCTAGTAGGACTCCTCGCTTCTCTATATCTATCTATCATCTACCTTCTGCCATCCACAATCACGATTTCATTGAAAAGAAGTCTGTTTATAAATATCATTCACCTCTATTCTGAGCTGCGTTTTACCAAAAACAAAAAGAAATAAATTTGTTTAGTTGTTTTTTTTTAATGAATATTGATGAATCACTTTGTGCTTTCAAAAAAATTTTTGAACCACTTTGTGTGGTTTTTTTTAGCCTCCCAAAATTGAAATAATGGTGTGCGTAGTTTTTTTTTTAATCATACTAGTCTGACATCTGGAGGAGGGGGGGGGGTATCAATCAAAATATTCTTTTTATGTTGAAGATCATTTTAATTTTATGCGTTTGTTGAACTTTATATCTCAGTTATGCAGAACATTCGAAACAAACGACGATGACGGGGTGGGGGGTGGGGTGGGAGGGTGGGTGGGGAGACAGAGAGACAGAAACAGACAGACAGACAGATAAACAGACAGACCAACTAACAATGACAGAGAGAAGCACTGAAGGACAGAAATAACTCAAGAGACAGAGACACAGAGACATGAAGACAGACACACTCAGAGACAGACACAGACACAGAGACAGACATGGACTGAGAGACACTCAGAGATACAGACACAGAGACAGAGACATAGAGACACACAGAGACAGACATAGAGACAGAGACATGCAGAAAAAAAAGGAAGAAGAAGATAAAAAAGCAAACCAAAAAAAAAAACAAAAACACAAAAAAAAAAAAAAAAAGAAGCTGACAGATGACGTGACGTGGCAGACGTGAGTGACGTGTTCATCAATTCAGTGTCCGATGCTCGTTCCGTCACTGTCAGACCCTCCGTCTCCGCTCTGTCCGGCTTATCTCCCCCTGTTGGTGGTCTGTTTGTTGGTTTGTTTGTTTGTCTGTTCACACCCTCTGTCTGTCTGTCTGTTCACCTCTCTTCTGTCTGTTCTGTGTGTCTGTCTGTTCACCTCTCTGTCTGTGTGTGTCTGTCTGTTCACCTCTCTGTCTGTCTGTGTGTCTGTCTGTTCACCTCTCTGTCTGTCTGTGTGTCTGTCTGTTCACCTCTCTGTCTGTCTGTGTGTCTGTGTGCTTGCTTAGATTCTCTCTGTGTGTCTGTTCTCTGTCTTTCCTCTCTCTCTCCCTTCCTCCCTCACATTCTCTCTCTCTCTCTCTCTCTCTCTCTCTCTCTCTCTCTCTCTCTCTCTCTCTCCTCTCTCTCTTCTTTTTTTTTCTTTCTTTTTTCTCTCTTTTTCTCTTCTGTCTATTT
>CM060336.1:49744808-49752308 GCA_030674155.1 Stramonita haemastoma
CAGTTGATAAATAAACATACCGCCGGGGTGCTTTGAACTCTTTTTTTTTTGTTTTGTGTTTTGTGAGTTGGTTTTGTTTCTGTGGGAGATACTTTGTGTCTATTTCTTAAACGTTGCTGAATGCTCTTCTATTGTATTGTCGGTGGGTACGAGTGTGTGTGGTGTGTGTGTGTGTGTGTGTGTGTGTGTGTGTGTGTGTGTGTGTGTGTGTGTGTGTGTGTGTGTGTGTGTGTGTGGTGCGTGCGTGCATGCGCGTTCATGTGTCTCACTGTCTGTCTCTCTTGTATACATGAACACACGCGCATTTCAGTACACACTAGGGCAATATCGAAAATGGAAGAAAACTTCAAAACGAACTCAAGAAACAAAAGAAAGCAAACACAAGAAACAAACAAGCAAAACCACACAAACACACAAAAAACAAACAAAAATACACGTGGACGAAAACTTTCTAAATCAAAGAAAGCAACTAAACAAACACACACAACACCATAAAAAGACCGGTACAGACAGCATAAAGGAACAAAACAGTAGACAAAAAGAACCGAAAAAAAACCAACCCCAAAACCTCAAAAAGGAGTAGAGAGAAAGAAGAAAGAGAGGGAGGAAGAAGAAGAGGAGGAGGAGGAGCGAGGGAGGGGGAGGAACAGGAGAAGGAGGGGAGGAGGAAGAGGAGGAGGAGGAGCAAGAACTAGCAGTAGATCAATGACAAAGGAACCCCCAAGGTGTGTTTGGTGTCCAAATATTGGGTAACCTTCTCTCTTCTCTCCGCCTGTCTGTCTGTCTGTCTGTCTGTTTGCCTGTCTGTCTGTCAAACTCAGCTAAGCTTGTTGCTGAAGCCCTCCACTGATTGCGATTTCATTGCCAGTGTATATATCAATATCACTCATATAGACTTTACAGGGCCAAAGTGGTTCACACTGATCAGTCAGAGAGAGAGAGAGAGAGAGAGAGAGACAGAGAGAGAGAGAGAGAGAGAGAGACAGAGACAGAGACAGAGACAGAGAGACAGAGACAGAGAGAGACAGAGAGAGACAGAGAGAGAGACAGAGAGAGAGACAGAGACAGAGACAGAGACAGACAGAGACAGAGACAGAGACAGAGAAGAGAGAGAAACAGACAGACAGACAGACAAACACTGATACAGACAGAGACAGAGACAACAGAGACAGAGAGAGGCAGTGACACAGAGAGAGACACACAGAAAGACAGAGACAGAGAGAGACAGAGAGTTGCATAGTGGTGTTGCTTGGTTGATCATACAGTGAGTCCCCTAATCCGATAAGTCGGCTGGGACTCTGAAAATTATTACAGACAAAAAGGGCGAAATGGTGTTGTGGTGGTGGTGTGATGTGGTTGGTGTGTGTGTGTATGTGTGTGTGTGTGTGTGTGTGTGTGTGTGTGTGTGTGTGTGTGTGTGTGTGTGTGTGTGTGTGTGTGTGTGTGTGTGTGTGTGTGTGTGGTGTGATGTGTGTAGTGTGGTTGGTGTAGTTGTATTGTGTGTATGCTGTATGTGTTCAATGCGATGAATGCGGTGTGTTGTTTGTGGTTGGTTGTGTTGTTGATGTTTTGTGGTGTGGTGTGGGGTTAGGTCGTGAAGTGTAGTGTGGGTACACCTTTTTATGTTAAGCTTAGTAGTTGTCTGTAGTAGTGTGTAGTAGGGTAGGGTGTGTAGTAGTAGTAGTAGTAGTTGTAGTTAGTAGTAGATAAGAACTAGTGTTTGTACTAATTTATACGTATCACTATTGTATATCCCATGTTAAACACGCGCGATCTATCTCTCTCTCTCTTTCATCACACCACTCACACCACACACCACATCACACACACACACACCACACACACACACACACATTGACATATGATTTACTGAGGGTCATGAACCAGGATCCCATTTCTCTGCAGAGGGACCAAACAAATCCAGTACTGGGATCGTGCATGTGCATTGAAAGGAGTCAGGTGTTTAGGTTTAGAGAATGCACCGATTATATTGACAGAAAAGAAGTCAGAATTTTATGGACAGATTCCCAAGAAGATGAGGACGAGGGAGGGGGGAAAGAGGATGGGGAGGAGAGAGTGGATGGAGAGGGAGGTGGAAGGAGAGAGAAGAGGGATGAAGGAGAGAGAGAGAGAGAAGAGGTGGGGGGAAGATCAGCGAGAGACAGAGAGAGAGATTGGCGAGGGAGGAGAGAGGGAGGAGAGAGGGGAGAGAGGAGAGAGAGAGGGAGAGGAGAGGAGAGAGAGAGAGGGGAGGAGAGAGGAGGGAGGGGGGGGGAGAGGAGAGAGAGAGAGAAGAGAGAGAGAGAGAGAGAGAGAGAGAGAGAGAGAGAGAGAGAGAGAGAGAGAGAGAGAGAGAGAGAGGGGAGGGAGGAGGAGGGGAGAAAACACTTCAAAACTGAAACAAGAGGTATGAAATAAATCAAGAGAAAGAAGACAACGCCACAGAAGATAAAGACATTCCTCTTCCTGTCGCTCCTTCATTCTGATCTTCACAACCCCACCCATGGGAGAAAGAAGGGAATGCCGTAGGACTAAGGGATGTACAAAAGAATAACAACAAGATAATCAAAAAACGAAAACGAGCAGTGACATGTAAACACCAGAAACATTATTTTAAAAACTGGAAACAGGTGAAAACAAATTATCTCTGGAAATAGAAATCACAAAAAGAGAAGAAAAAGAAAACCAAAACTTTTCTCCATGAAAACAAAAACGAAAACGAGTAGTGAACGTATAAACACTAGAAACACTATAAAAAAAAAAAAACACCCTGAAACAGGTGAAAACAAATTATCTATGGGCTAGAAACAAAAGTAAAACTAAAACAGAAGAAAAACACACACAAAAAGATATTCTCTGAAAACAGACAAAAACAGATGGAAAAAATAAATGCTTATTGAAAACATAAAACTAAAACTAGTAAAAAGTATACGAAAAACAGAACATCATTGAAAACGATTAAAGAAAAACTTAAATAACACAGGTGAAAAACAAATCTTCACTGGAAACAGAAAAAACAATTAAAACAGAAGAAAAACAAAATGATCACTGAAAACAGAAAACTAAAACGATGAAAAACAAATCCTCACTGAAAAAAAAACAACCAAAACTGATGAAAAGCAAAATCATTCATCACTAAAAACAAAAACTAAAACAAGATGGAAAACGAATCCTAACTGGGAAAAAAAACTGATGAAAAACAAAATTCATTACTAAAAGCAAAACCAAAAACAGATGAAACACAAATCATCGCAGGAATTGGAAACAGAATAAACAAAAATATCAACACTGGAAACACACAAAAAACACAAATAAAAGTGAAAAGAAATCATCAATGGAAAGAAGAGGAGAGAGAGAGAGAGAGGAGAGAGAGAGAAAAGAGAGAGAGAGAGAGAGAGAGAGAGAGAGAGATGAGAGGAGAGAGAGAGAGAGAGAGAGAGAGATGAGAGAGAGAGAAGAAACAAAACTGAGACCAGTCTTACACACAGTGACAACACACACACACACACACAACACACACACACACACACACACACACACACACACACACACACACACACACACACAAAACAACAAGAGAAGAGAGTCCTAGAAGACTTAGCCTACGTGAATGTTGGTTTTAACCCAATCTTTCTTCAAAAGTCTACCGATTTACATACAAAAGAGCACCATGCCAAAATCTCAAAGTGTGTTCAGCAGGAATAATATCTTCAGCTTTTAGTACATCAGATAGTGGTAGACATGAACGATGTCACTGTTTCTGCGGACAATCATTGAAACTCTACTTCATCTTTCCAAAGGTTGTAATAGAGAAAAGCAAGAATGGAATGAAGTTGAAGTTTTGTGAGGTAAACAGAAGAGACTAAAGAGAAAAAGAGTAAAACATTGAGTCATTACACTTTGGCATAACTTTTTTATAGGAAAAGAGGGAAAAATAATGAAAGTTAAATTGAAAGTTTCGGAGAAATAAAATCACGAAGGACACAAAGACTGAAGAGTGTTGATTTATTTCCCCTTCTTTGTTTATGTCCTTTGTCTTTTATTTTCGGTTCTTTTTCTTGTTTGTTTCTTTGGGGGGATGGGGTGTGATATTTCCTGAGTGGTTGTTTTGGTGTTCTGTTCTGTTTGTCAGGTTGTTGGTAATATTGTTAGTGTTTTCCAGTTAAGGTAGGTTTGGACAAATGAACGTCACACGTGTGTTGTGTGTAAGCGTCTCTGAGTAGTGTGCGTGGTGCGCGCGTGTGTGTGCGTGTGTTTTGTTGTGTGTGTTATGTAGTGTGAGTGGTGTGTGTAGGTGGGGGCATGTTGTAGATGCGCATGTAAGAGTGCAGAGTGTTGGCATGATTGATAGTATGTCTCTGTGAATATGTATTTGCCACACCCCAATTCGGGAAAACATCCATGCTCACCGGTGCTTTATTATATTGTTGTATTTAATCGTCCTTCTTCGTTATCGTTTTATTACAATGTGGGTATTTGACTTGTGGGTGCTCTTTATAACTGTGATGGGTGCGATGCGTATTGTTGGGAACCTGCGTTGTGCTATATTGATATATTTTTCTTTACGTTGGTTTTTGTTCTTGTATATATGGCTTGTAACCCACCGGAATTTCTATGTTTTAGATATAAGTATTTTGAATTTAATTGAATTACAATATTCGTCTTCTTCGTCATGGAACGCTCAAACAGCAACTATTTGTCTGTCATTTAGAGCGATGCCTTCTATAATACGATTAAGAAATCAAAACACACAAACACAACAGCAGAAGCGAGCAGTGACTCACATGGTGTTTGAAGAATTCCAGTAGACGGAGGGGCCGGTAGATGCCACTGTCCACCAGCGACACCATCGACATAGCCAGGGGCAACACCACCACCACATACTGCAACACCCACGCCACCCCTCCACCCCCCAACACTCCCGCCCTCGCCGCATCACGACCACCCGGCCACCTCCTCCACCCCTATTCCCACACTCCCTGTAACAACAACAACACAACAACAACAACAAACACCACGATGATGACGACGACGCCGACGCCGAAGGATGTCCCTGCTTGCTGTACTCCAGGCAGTCCGAAGCTGAAGAAGTCCGTATACTCCTGTCTGTCTGTCTGTCTGTCCGTCAGTCACAGGTGACAATGTTGACCGTAAGAGGCCATCCCAGGTAAACCCCCACCATGAAGGCTACAACTGACCCACCCCACAGTGACTGACTGACGATCGCCGCTAAGGAGCAAGCCACCCCGTGTCTTGAGCACTCTGCACCTGAAGACGGGTAGGTTATGTAGGTAGTGGTAGGTAGATGGGGTACTGTCTTGCAACAATCCAAACTCCACTCACTGCTTATACTCCACGATTTCTATTCAAATCTCTCTTATAGCTTTTCCAAACCTCTAGTTCCGATTTATATCTTTCCTTCTCCACCTCCTCCTCCGCCTTCCTTCACTGACGATGATCACTCAATAAACACACACACACACGACACACACAACGTGACTACTACGACAACTACCACCACCACCACACACAAACCCTTCCGTTAGGCTAGGCTAGCCAGTCTCCTCTCTCTCACTCTCATGAAGTCTTCATCATCATCACCACCACCATCATCATCATCAGCTCTCACTCTCTTCTCTCTCTCTCCCAGATTTCTGACGGGGATTGCCAGTGATCGTGACTTTCTTTCTCTGTTGTGGCACAGCAACACCACACACACACACAGACAAAGGCGATGATGATGTTCCGTCACTTTAGTGTCGAAGAAGACCCCGAGAAAGGTTTACATGCCACCGGGCGAAAACGGCGCGCAACATAGCACACACACATCACATCACATCACATCACATCACCTTTACAGGTCCAAGACTTGGCTTTTTGTTGTGTGTGTGCACACACACAGACACAGAGAGAGACACACACACACACACCTCCCTCTCTCTCCGTTGTCACACACGCTTGCTAGCCATCACACACAGCGTTGTATAGAGAGAGAGTAGCTAGGTAGTGAAGCAGTCAGTGCTTGAAGCCTAAGCAAGCCACCCGTGTATTGTTGTAGTAGTGGTCGTATAGCAGTGACAACACACCAGTGCGCCGCTCTCTCTCTCTCTCTCTCTCTCTTTCTCTCTACCTTCTCTCCTCTCTTCTCTTTCTCTCTTTCAGAGACACGGTTGCACAGCGAGCCAGCGGTCCCGGCCACCGACGGTTTGATCGCGGCGCGGTCTACGGTTCCCCAGCCAGTGGCTGCGGTGTTTCGGGTTTAAGCCCCGCCCCCCTCTCTCTCCGCCTGCCGGCCTCAATCAATGGAGAGGCCGGAATAAAAATAGAGCCGCTCACATGACCAAAATAAAGACGCTTAGGCAGAATGGGGAAAAAGAAAGAAAGAAAGAAACAAAAACATATAAAGATGATGGGTGATTATCGTGGACACCAAAATCTTTGAGTAGGGTCATCCGTAATCAATCTTCACGCTTGGTGGTGTGGTGTTTCGTTGTTTTTTTCACGATTTTTTATTTCAGTAGTAGAGTTTGGCTTCTTACTGCTGTGTGAATGAAAAGATAGCGTCGTCGGTCGTTATTGGGGGAAGGGAAGTAAGTAAGCGCTGGGAAGAAAAGAATATGTGTATGGGTGGGGTGGGGGGGAGGCGAACTTTATTCTGACCCCCTTGCTTTTATTTTTTTTTTTGCTTTTTTTTTCAGAAAAGTGAAACAAACGACTGTTTTCAGTCTTTAAATCGAAATCTCCGCTGGGACGTAAACATAAATCACAAAACAACTCGCGAAGGAGAAAGTAAGTTCTGCGCTAATAATAAATAAAATTAAAGTTCCGCAATAATGTCGCTTTGCAAAAGATGCTATTTTCTTTATTCATTGATGTACATTTTCTTTCCGTGCTTCTTAAGGGGAAACAGAATGAAAAAAGTGAGATGACAGGTATGGATTCTGAAAAGTTGGTGGTGTAAAAACCGATTTATTTTTCTAAGAAATCTTATACAGCAATCACAACGACCAAACAAATTGTATATAAAAAAGCAAACTTGCCTACTCGAGGACAACTAAATTCATATATGAAGATAATCAGCGGCAGCTTATACAATAGTAAGGTCGAAAATTCCCGCTGGGGCGTAAATATAACCACAACTCCTACTCCTAAAAGTCTGCTGATAATTCTAGCAATTTAATTTTCTACTAATATGATTTTTTTTTTTTGTTGGGTTTTTTTTTGGGGGGCTGGGGGTAGGGGGGGGATGATTAAGACCATTTTCATCAATTTCTGATAAATGACTTGCTATTACTTAAATGTGCATGGAACAAAACTATCAAAACCCAACCACAAAATAAAACCACCTAAAACAAAACACAACAAAAAAAACCACCTAATAACAAAACACCAACAAAAACCACCTAATAACAAAACACCAACAAAACCACCTAATAACAAAACACCAACAAAAACCACCTAATAAAAAACACAACAAACCACCAAACAAAAACCAACAAA
>CM060336.1:49754808-49762308 GCA_030674155.1 Stramonita haemastoma
GCCCCAGGTGCTGAAGTGGGAAACTTGCCGAAGCGTGGGACCTCTGACTTTCTGGCTTCTGACCACAGTCCTGATATCGGAGAAATCTGGAAAGGAATATAATTTGACTAAAACAAAATTAAATTATAAGCCAGTCTCTAAATCGGAAATCTCCGCTGAGATGTAAATACAATCACAATAAAAAACAAACTTCAAATACTGAAGTTTTTCATCCAACGCATCTAGAATGGGGGAGGGAGTAGGCGCAAAAAATATCTTGTGGTACCTTGCAGTAATTCAGCAGAACGCTGTTTTAAAAAGGGATGCAAGTTGGAGTTTGGGGACAAAACTCGCTTCTGTCAAGTGTTGAAGCTATAAAGTATTGTTTAACGCTCTGGGTGACAGAGGCTTTAGGGGCAAAACTGGATTCCCGCAAAATGTTGAACTTCTTCAGCAAATTCACCAGTTTTCTCTATCCCTGTGACATACAGACCTAAGGAGCAGGGATGGTTTCCCTTCAAGTTCTTTAGCAGAACCCTGTATCAACATTCTACTGAGACACAGGCTTTAGAAGTGGCATGTTAAAATTATATTCTGCTGTCAGGCTTTAACAGCAACAATGTTGAATTTGTATTAAAATTAATATTTACTGTGACTCAGGCTTTAAGAGCAATATGCTGAACCTGTGTTGACATTTATTTTGACTCAGCAAAATGCTGAAGGTCTATTAACATTCATTGAGACTCAGCTTTTAAGAGCAAAATGCTGAACTTTTATGAACATTTATTGTCACAGGCTTTAAGAGCGAAATGCTGAAGTTGACGCTTTATTGTGACACACACTTAAACAGCCATATCATAGCTTCTCTCGCATGCTGAACTTCTTCAGCTCAACACGGTTTTTTTTAGGTTGGGTCTGACACAGGCTTTAGAGGCAAAAGTTGCTTCAGCAAAATGTTGGAAAGTCTTCAGTTTCTGGGCCCTGCAAATGTCACTGGTGGGAAAGCCCTGATTGAGTCAGACTGGGAATTTTGTCCCGGCTTTCTTTTCTCTCTTGTTTCTTCCTTGATTTATTTTATTATTATTTTTATATTGGACTCCATCTTATTCCATCTATGTTTTCTTTTATTTTTGGTTTTTAGTTTTCTTTTATTCAATTAGAAGTTTCGTCAGATTTTCAAAAGATACTGCAGAGTATCGAGAGAGAGAGAGAGAGAGGGAAGAGAGAGAGGAGAGAGAGAGAGAGAGAGAGGAGAGAGAGAGAGAGAGAGAGAGAGAGAGACAGAGACAGAGACAGAGACAGAGACAGAGAGGGGGGGGGCAGACAGAGATAGACAAAAAGACACACAGATAAAGACAGAGATAGTCCGACAGACAGACGGCGTGGGTGTTTGATTCTGTGTTATCATGCTCTGTGTGTGTGTGTGTGTGTGTGTGTGTGTGTGTGTGTGTGTGTGTGTGTGTGTGTGTGTGTTGTGTGTACGCGCGCGTGCTTATGTGTGTGCGCACGTGCTTATGCGTGTATGTGCGTGCTTATGTGTGTGTGCGTGCTTATGTGTGTGCGTGCTTATGTGCTTATGCATGCTTATGCGTATGTGTGTGCGTGCTTATGTGTGTGTGTGTGCGTGTGTAAATGCATATGTGTATGGTATGGTATATGGTATGGTATGGTATGGTATGGTATGGTATGGTATGGTATGGTGTATTCTAATGTGGGGTGGAGTGGAGTGGAGTGACGGTTACAGACAGACTAGCCAGCAAAAACGACAGACAGACAGACAGACAGACAGACAGACAGACAGACAGAAGGACAACGAAAAACAGGGAGGGAAAAACACCTTCCCCATTCTTTACAGTAATTTGTTACTCGGCTTCCCTGTTATTTTATGAACTCTACAGAGAAAATTTCTAAATCGATTTTTCTTCCACTTGCATCTTTCCATTTTTTCCTCCGTCCGCAGCTCTCTCCTTCTCTCTCTCTTTTCTGTCTGTCTGTCTGTCTGTCTGTCTGTCTGTCTGTCTGTCTGTCGTCTCTGTCCTGTCCTTCTCTCTCTGTCTCTGTCTTCTCTCTCTCTCTCTCTCTCTCTCTCTCTCTCTCTCTCTCTTCTCTCTCTCTCTCTCTCTCTCTCTCTCTTCTTCTCTTCTTCTTCTCTTCTCTTCTCTGTCGTCTCTCTCTCTCTCTCTCTCTCTCTCTCTCTCTCTCTCTTCTCTCTCTCTCTCTCTCTCTCTCTCTTCTCTCTCTCTCTTTTCTCTGTTTCTCTGTTTCTGTCTCTCTATGTGTGTCTCTCTCTCTGTCTTCTATCTACACATTTCCTCTTGTTTGAACCTTGTCGTAAATAACGGTTGGATAAAATAAAAGGTAAAAAAATAAATAGGGACAATAATTAATACGAGAGAAAGAGAGAGAGAGAGAGAAAAAAAAAAGAAGAGAGAGAGAGAGAGAGAGAGAGACAGACAGACAGACAGACAGACAGACAGACAGACAGACAGACAGACAGACAGACAGACAACAGACAGACAGACAGACAGACAGACAGAGAGTCAGAGACAGAGACAGACAGACCAAACAGACAGAAAAACAGAGACAGACAGAGACAGAGAGAAAGAGACGGACAGGCACACAGACACAGAGAGAGATACGGATAAGACAGACGGAGACAGAAAATAGCACAGTGTTACGGACAAAACAGCACAGCAACAGGAGAAGACAGGCAATGAGCAACAGCCAAGCAACAACAACAACAGAGTGATAAGGAGCCATAAACAATAGTTTTAACAGGCAATGAGCAACAACAACAACAACAACAACAGAGTGACGAGGAGCCATAACAGCAATCTTACCTGTTCATTTCAATGCAGGTTGTATAATCCGTGACAGCACATGAAACAGAAAACAAATGTCTCTACATCTGTATGTCAGCACTGACAGGAATATGTCGTTGTCGTCGTCATCATCATCATTACTGTCAACGTCGTCGTCGTCATCAACACCAGTGTCATCGTCGTCGTCGTCGTGGTTGTCGTTGTCGTTGTCGTTGTCGTTGTCCTCCTCCTCCTCCTCCTCCTCACTCATCATCTCATCGTCATCGTCGTTGTCATCGTCATCGTCGTCATCAGCAGCAGCATCATCATCATCATCATCATCATCATCACCATCACCATCATCATCATCATCATCATCATCATCATCATCACTCACACAGAGAGAGAGAGAGAGAGAGAGAGAGAGAGAGAGAGAGAGAGGAGAGAGAGAGAGAGAGAGAGAGAGAGAGAGAGAGAGAGAGAGAGAGAGAGAGAGAAGAGAGAAAGAAAAAAGAAAGAAAGAAAGAAAGAACGAATAAAAATGAAAGCAAGACAAGCAGAAAGAACTTTGAACAGAACGGGAAAACAAAGACAGAAATGGGTCAAGCAAAGGTCGGCACAGAACAGGATTTTTAAATACCACATCCAGAAAAAAGCACAAACATAAAGAGTAAACAGACACTAAAAAAAAACAAAAAACCCAAGAAGATGACAAAACTTTAAAAAATGTCATAAATAAGCACAAATAAACAAAACAGACACAAACATACACGAGAGAGAAAAAACAAAATTAAGCAAACTGGAAATTGGAAAAGGGAATTTTAAAAAAGTCTACTGCATCACTTTTATGTAAAAAAAAAAAAAAAAAGAAAAAAAGAAGAAGAAAGAAATCAAATCAACGAATAGAAATGAATAACAAAACTAAAGACTGAAGAGAAAACTTTATACAATATGAATGTAAAAGAAATCATATATCTATATCTATATCTATATATAATAATAATAATAATAATCATATATATATATATACATATACATATATATACATATATATATACATATATACACACATATATATAATATGAACTAGACAGTAACATAAAGCAGCTCACAATAAATAGAACAGCTTTAAAACATAAAAAGAAACAGGAAGGCACAGCGCCCCCTCGCTCCCCCCCCCCTCCCCAAAAAAAAATTACGAACTGTATTATTTGATTTTTAAAGATCAAACACACAACAGCCCCCCCCCCCCCCCCCCCCCCCCCCTTCACTCCCTCACCCCACTAAAGCAACAACAACAAGCAAAACAAAAACCAATGACACACATAAACCCCAAAACAAACAGATAACCACAAAAACATCATGGTAACGAGTTAAAAAAAAAATCCAGAGAGAGAGAGAGAGAGACAGAGACAGAGACAGAGACAGAGAGACAGAGAGAGAGAGAGACAGAGAGAGAGAGTACGAAAACCAAAATCGCGCATTGTATAAAATACACACACGCACGCACGCACGCACGCACGCACGCACGCACGCACGCACGCACGCACGCACGCACACACACACACACACACACACACACACACACACATACACACACACGACAGAGATAAGAGATCTATGGACATTGGTCTTAATCCAATTGACAAGCAGATTTCCATAAAACCCTGTACGGCTTATGCGCTTACCTAACATAATCCAAGGCCCCCGAAAACAAACTAACAAAACAAAAGTATGTATAAGTCGGGAAATAAAGAAAAGAACGCAATGAAAAGGAACAGCAACAACAAACAGCAGCAGTAATAATAATAACAACAACAAAACAAAGCAGGCCGTGAAAACGATAGGGGAGATAGAGGGCTGACAAAAACAAGCATTGGATGTGTGTGTGTGGTGTGTGTGTGTGTGTGTGTGTGGTGTGTGTGTGTGTGTGTGTGTGTGTGTGTGTGTGTGTGTGTGTGTGTGTGTGTGTGTGGTGCGTGCGTGCGTGGTGTGTGTGTGTGTGTGTGTGTGTGTGTGTGTGTGTGTGTGTGTGTGTGTGTGTGTGTAGTAAGAAAAGGGAAGGATGGAGAGGTGGGTAACGGTGAAGGGGGGGAGGGGCGTCGAAAGGGAGGGAGTTAAGAAGACAAAAGAAGATGTGAAATAAGTGACAGAAAGAAGTATCTTGAGAGAGAGAGAGAGAGGAGAGAGAGAGAGAGGAGAGAGGGGGAGAGGAAGAGAAGAGGAGAGGAGAGAGAAGAGAGAAGAGAGAGAGAGAGAGAGAGAGAGTCACAGACAGGAGAAGAGACAGACAGACAGAAAAAAAAAAAACGAGGTCACAAAGAGAGAGCAAATGAAGACATCCTTCGGATGAGACTATAAAAAGGTCACCTGTTCGAACGCATGCAGAACATCTTGCGCACACGTTAAACCCTGTTCCGCTTTTCGGAAGACTAGGCCACTGTGTGCCGGTGGGAACGGATGACAAAACTTGCAAAACTGCATAAACACGGGGACTGGATATATAAAAGCAGATGACGAGTGCTTTTTCCATTATCCTGGAAATAATGCTGGTTTTGATTTTTTTTTTAAAGGAAAAAGGCTGGTAGTGCGACACATAAATCTCAGCTCAAGAGACAAACAATAATTAATGGCAAAAGGGGAAAAATGTAGGGAGAAAAAAAATCAAGAATGATCATTGACAACATTTTTTTTAAAAAATCAAAAGATTGAAAATCTAAAAATTTGACACACGTGTCTTTGTCAAGTTTCAACAGCAAAAAAAGAGAACCGAACAACTACAAAGAAATGAATAAAATAAAATATTTTAAAAAATAGAAAGAAAGAAGAAGACAGGCAAACTAAAAACCTGTCGCGCCTTTGTTTCTTGGTTCTGTCGTTAACTTTGCGTTTGTTTGTTTCTTTGTTTGTTTGTTAGTTTTTGCGTTCCTTTCATTGTTTGTTCTTTCTTATGTTCTTCTTGTTTCAACCGTGCGCACGCGCGCTTGTGCGTGGTGTGTGTGTGTTGTGTGTGTGTGTGTTTGTGTGTGTGTGTGTGTGTGTGTGTGTGTGTGTGTGTGTGTGTGTGTGTGTGTGTGTGTGTGTGTGTGTGTGTGTGTATGTGTGTGTTTGTGTGTGTGTGTGTGTATGAGAGACAGAGACAGAGACAGAGAGGCAGAGAGGCAGAGAGATAGAGAGACAGACAGAAAGAAAGAAAGACAGACAGACAGACAGACGGACGGACGGACGGACAGTCAGTCAGATAGGCAGACAGATAGACAGACAGGCAGACAGGCAAGCGAGCAAAGAAGAGACAACGAATACAGATTAAAAACAAAAAACACAAAAAAACACCATGCATCACACATTCAAAAGTCAACACATTCAACCCCTATGCGTTAATAAGACTCGGAAAGAAGAAAAACCAAAACCAACCAAACAAATAAACACGCACGCAAAGAAAACAGACAAATAGATAAATAAATAAACAAACGAACAAACAAGCAGACGTTCTGCACAAAAGTTAGCTGAAAGGCAAAGGGAAGTGAAAAAGACGATGTATGAAGTAAGAGCAGAAATCGAAGAAAAGGCCTTTGGATGGCTTTTTTCCCTCTTTTCGAGGTTTTGTCCCTGTGGGTTGTTTTTTTTTTTTTTTTAATTTTCTTTGTGTTATTTTTTGCTTTGCTTTTGTTGTTGTTTAGTTGGCTGGAGGTTTGTTGTTGTTGCTGTTGTTTTGTTTTATTTTCAATCTCTCATCTTTAATTATCAGAGGTTGTTAAATACCGTTCCTGTGTTTTTGTATGTTTTCTTTTTTGTTGTTGTTGTTGTTGATTTGGTTTTGTCTCCTTCTTTGGTAGTTTTTCTTCTTTAAAAAAAATCATTATTAATAATGTTTCTGATGGAGGGGGGGGGGGGGGGGGGGGGGGGGGCGGATAAAAGGAAATAGACAACGGCACAAACATCAGGTGATAACTATTGGTGCGCTCTCTCTCTCTTTCTCTCTGTCTGTCTGTCTAGTCTGTCTGTCTCTCTCTCTGTCTCCCTCTCTTCTTCTCTGTCTCTCTCTGTCTCTGTCTTCTCTCTGTCTCTCGCTCTCCCCCCCCCCACACACACATGATGTATATAGTCGAGGCAGTGTCATTATATTTAAGCCATGTATTCTATTTTTCACACATTCCTGTTCATAAAAAGCAAGGGCGTGACTGATGAATAGCTCTCTCTCTCTCTCTCTCTCTCTCTCTCTCTCTCTCTCTCTCTCTCTCTCTCTTCTCTCTCTCTCTCTCTCTCTCCCCCCCCCTCTCTCTCTCTCTCTCTCTCTCTCTCTCTCTCCCCCCCCCTCTCTCTCTCCTTTCTCCCCCCCTCTCTCTCTGTTTCTCTATCTCTCTTATCTCTCATATAATATCTCCGACATCGTCGTCGCGTCGTAAGCAGGGTTGGGCTTGCAAACGGTAAAGGCTCAAATTGTAATCGGCCCTGTCAGCCTAGCGGATTTTTAATCAACTCCACTCCATAACCTGAAGCGAGGGGTAGGGTGTGTGTGTGTGTGTGGGGGGGGGGGGGGTCGGAGTTGTGGGAGCGGGGGGGGAGTTGGGGGGGAGGGTGGCGTTGGTGTCAAACCAGGTAGAAAATGACATTTTAATAAAGCGAGTCAGTGTGTCTACGGTGGTGGTGGTGGTGGTGGTGGTGGTGGTAGTGGTGGTGGTAACGGGGGGGGGGGGGAGTGAAGGGGGGGGAGAGGTAA
>CM060336.1:49769808-49772308 GCA_030674155.1 Stramonita haemastoma
ACAGATTTTCTATAGACAGAGAAACACACACACACACACACACACACACACACACACACACACAAAACAGACACAGAGACACAGACACAGACACACAAACACAACACACAACACAACAACATAACACAACACACACACACAACACACACAACACACACACACACACACACACACACACACCACACACACACACACCACATACACAACACAACACACCACATACCAGATGAAAAGAAAGAGGGAAGGAAGGAGGGCGGAAGGGAGGGGGGGGGGGGACACAGCAAACAGACAAGGAAAATGATTCAATAATTCCACATGATCCTTTCCCTAAGTTCGGGGATACAGTGTAAAAATGACTTCCTCCTCTCCCCACTTACGTAAGCTCACGTCAGGATTTACACACTCTGGCAAATGCAAATTCCATGTCCTTTCTTCCCCCACCCCCTCCCCCCAAAAAAAAATGGACTTGGACACAACACAACACATACGAATCGCCTGCAACAATCAAAACAGTATAAACCCCGATGTAATCTGGCAAATATCTCAACTTAACACACTGGCTCCCAAGCTTTGCTGATTGCGTGAACATGTTGACAATGGCATGGCCAAATTGTTGGGGTTGTTGAATCCCAGATGATGAGTTTTTTTCTTCTAGGGTTTGTTTTCTTTCAAGAGAGAAGGTATTATTTTTGTTGTTGTTATCATCATTATCATTGACATCGTCTTCATCTTTGTCATCATCATCATTTTTTTTTTTTTTTTACTCTTTATTTGTACTTTTTGTTTCTCGGTTAAAACTCCCAAGTTCACCAACAGTGAGATTTTGAGTATGCGACCGTTTTTGCCCACCACAAAGGCAGCGGCATTTCGACTTCGGGTATATCATCATCATCGTCATCATCATCGTCATCATCTTCATTATCATCACCATCATCATCACCATCAACAATAAGCCCCTTGCTTTGTATCCTCTCTCTCTTTTTTTCTCTACCCCCCCCAAAAAAAAAAAAACAATAAATAAAAAAAGACACTGTCACCCTTTTCTCGTCACAAATCTTTCCCCCCTATACTAGCCTACCCCTATCATCGAAGGTAGAGCTTTTGTCCGTTCACGCACCCTCTTTTTACCATTATTATGTATACCCGTCAGAGTACCCATATCTCCAACACACGTCTCCTCCCCCCCCCCCCCCCCCCCCGTCACCAACACGACCGGGAACGGGAAAGCTCAGTGGTCAGAGCACTCGCTTTCCCCGAGCCAAGGTTAGGCAGCGTCGAGCATGGCTACCAAGTAGATGGGTGACCGTTTGCTCGTCTTGGCTTCAGCTGTCAATGGCCCTATTAAAGACAGGGAAGGTAAAGCAGCGAGGGAGAGGAGATGGGCGCCGCCCTCAACATGCTGGCCCCTAGAGAAGCTGAGGTCTCTGACGCCTCGCTCCCCTATGGCCACACAGGTTATGGGACACCTTTTCCTTTTATTATGTATATCATACCCATTAGAGTACGGATATCTCCAAACACCTACGGCCTTCCTTTTTTCCCTGGTCACCAACACGACCACCCCTTCACTACAGCAGTTCATCCATGGAGATTGAACCTAATGGAGTAGACCTGCTACTGGTCACCAACAGACACCCCCACCCCTTTCCCCATCCCTCCCTGCCACCCTTTCTTTTCTACTTTTTTTTGGTCCACACACCCTTCCCTCCCTCCTTCCTTCCTTCCCTACCTACCCCTATGTCTGGACTAGGGAGTCACGGGTGGATGAGCAGCGACAATACCCCTGAGAGCGGTCACCCGTGTCGTCCCACAAGTCGTTCTGGATGGGTAACGCTTAGCGGGCTGGTAGTGGGCCTCACCCCTTCCCCAATAGGCCTTCTCCTCTCCCTTCTCTTCCCTAATGCTCCGCTGGCCGTCTGTCTGTCTGTCTGTCTAGTCTGACTAGTCTGTCCAGCAGTGCAAGTGTCTTTTACTGGGGCTACTAGACTAGCCTAGGCCCTACAGTCCAGTGGTCTCCAATGACAGGGGGCTGGGTGTATGTGGGGTTTGCCTTCTCTTTTCTCTATGCTAGGCTAGACCTTAATCGGCTTCTTCTTTGGGAGGGGGGGATTTTTTTTTTTTTTTTTTGATTTTTTTTTTGGGGAGTGGGGGCGGTAGGGATAGGGGTAATAAGGTAAAAGTTGTGCTAGTGTTAGAGAGAGTTGGTTGGGGGGGGGGGGGGGGGGGGGGTTGGAGAGGAGAGGGCAATGTGGGGGTGGGGGTGGGAGGTATTCATCCGCATCGAAGACCCGCTGTGTATACAAAAAGTTTTGGGGAGAAACGGAGGTTAAGTGAAAAATGTTGGCGGGAAGTGTGTAGGTGCGGGGCGGGGGGGGGGGGGGGGGGGGGGGGGGATGTTGCGAGTTTTAAAAAAAAGCACAAAGATAGCGAGAAACACACAGACACACACTCACACGCACGCACACGCCCGCGCGTGCGCGCGCACTCACATTGAAAAGAT
>CM060336.1:49779808-49782308 GCA_030674155.1 Stramonita haemastoma
AAACCAAACAGCAAGGCCAAAACAACAAGACAATAATAAACAGAAGACAAGATTAAGGACAAAAGATATAATACAATAACAAAGGCGCAATATAGTTAACTAAAATTAATAATAAACAATCAAAGGATCGTTAAAGAGAGAGAGAGAGAGAGAGAGAGAGAGAGAGAGGAGAGAGAGAGAGAGAGAGAGAGAGAGAGAGAGAGAGAGAGAGAGAGAGAGAGATGGAGAGAGAGAGAGAGAGAGAGAGAGAGAGAGGAGAGAGACGGGACGAGGTTTGAAGAGAGTCACAAAAATATTCCTGCAACTAGTCACAACCACATCATAACCCAACCCCACCTTAAAAACCGACAAGCACAAACAGAAAAGATTGCATCTTGTAAGCAACATTCCATGAGGTGCTTAAAATGAAATCTGAGAGACCCAAACCAACCCCCCATTATCTCTGCTAAGGAGAATAATGTGCTGAAGATAAAACCTTACCTTTGTACGCACAGGTAGTAGTAACAACCTGTGAAGCCCTGGAACCATCGTTCCTCATTGTGACAGGTACAATGTTAATCACAGGCTTGGGGCCTGCTTGGAACTAAGGGCGTGGGGTGTGAGGGGAGGATAAGATGGGGGTGGGGGCGAACAAAGGATGTGTGGGGGGTATAGACTGAAAAATGATTTAGATCAAAAAGGTACGTCGGGGCGGCAATGTGGATTTATTCCAAACTTAATCGTCTGGCGGAAATTTCAAAGGAAAGGAGGGGTCTGCAGGTAGGAACGCTTTGTCGGTTATTTATGTAAGAAAAAATGCCACCAAAGCCTACACAGCTTAAGGCAGTCAAGCCCTTCGTATTATACTATAAACTGAGACCCCGTGTGTAAAATACACACACACACACACACACACACACACACACACACACACACACACACACACACACACACACACACACACACGAAATCAAAACAAAACAAAACAACAACAAAAAACTAACTCAACAAAAAACGAACAATAAAAGCCGGCACGCAGACCATCAAGCGCGTGCACACGTTAAAAACTCACTCGTTCAGCGATTCAGAAGAGTAGGCCATTTTGTGCTAGTAAGAACGATTGACAAAATTACCAAAACAAACAAACCTGCACGCAACAACTGTCGTGTTTAGACACCATCCCCGAAGTCGGAATAAGGCTGCCTTAATGGTGGGTAAAGATGGCTGCATACGCAAAACCTCACCATTGGTGAACCTTGGAGCTCTGGCTAAGGAACGAAGAAAAAAAAAAAAAAGGCTTTTTCTTTTTTTCCTTTTTTTTATATTTTATTCTTTTCTATCGAAGATAATGGCTGTCAGTCTTAGAAATATCCCATTGAAATTGTCTGCATACATCCCAACCTCTCAGCACAACCTGTGGTCTCCATCCGAGGAGAATAATTATATCTTACAACTATACAGCCCCATACTTGGAAACTACCCTATTGGAAGACTTTCTCATCCACTGTGGGTCGGTGGTCTAGAGGTAACGCAGCTGCCTAGACAGCGAAAAGTCTGGGTCGGAAATGTGCGGTGGTTTGATCCCCGTTTGGGCCCGAAACTGTTCCTCCATCCATTACAGTGGTGGTCTGGGTGCTAGTCTTTTGGATGAGACAACAAACCGAGGTCCTGTGTGTTACACAAAATTATTTATCGCACGTAAAAGAACCCACGACAACAAGAGAGTTGTCCCGGGCAGAAATCTGTAGAAAAAAAGCCACTTGATAGAGAAACAAATACAGCTGCAGACAGGAAGAGAAAAAAAAGTTGGATGCTGTTCTTGTGGCGACGCGCTCTCCCTAGGGGAGAGCAGCCCGAATTTCACACAGTGAAATCTGCTGTGACTTAAAGTGGTATAAAATAAAATAAAATAAAAATAAAATAAAATCTATACTTTTTCTCTCGCAGTGATTCCCAGGTGTGAAGAGTGAGACAGTGTGCATTATGTGGGCGACACTCAAGGTGTGAATCTGGATAACACCCCCACCCCCCACCCCCCCGAACAACAACAACAACAACAAACTGAAGAATAGAGCAACAAAAGAGATGGGATATGGGGGTTCCTCTTTCAATTTTGAGATGAAAAAAAAGATATCGGCTGATAGCCCCAGGGGTAGGAAAATGTACCCCGTGCAGTATTACCTTGTATTTTGTTACGTTTACATTCACAGCCATTTTCGCTGCGTGAAGTTCGGATTGCTCTCTCCGGGAACGCCAAAGTATGGCGCCACCTGGATATTGTTTCCTGTCTGCGTGCAACCAGTGTGTCAATGCGAGTCCCCCCTCCCCCTCCCCCGTCCCTACTCTCTACATCGTTTTTCTTCCATGAGTAACTCTCTTGCCATTTTTGTTAGTGCTGTAGAATGGTAGATAGATTCTGGCTATGTGCACTTTTGTTTCTTCCTCCTTTTTTGTCGCTTTTTTTGTTGGTGATTTTACAAGAAAGTTGGGTTTAGTGCTCCCTGCTCATCTTAAGGAGCAG
>CM060336.1:49792308-49794808 GCA_030674155.1 Stramonita haemastoma
CTCTCTCTCTCTCTCTCTCTCTCTCTCTCTCTCTCTCTCTCTCTCTCTCTCTCTCTCTCTCTCTCTCTCTGACTGAAAATGCACAACACGCACACACACAGACGCGTGCACACACACACACACACACAGAGGGAGAGAAAGGCAGACAGACAGAGATACAGATAGATCTAGACAGATATAGAGAAAGAAAGAGTGAGACAGAGAATTTGCAAGCGATAAGTTTGACACGGCGTTGTTTTTAAATCCAACAAACAAAAGCAGTGCTCAGTTAAGAAGTAAAACAAAAAAACAAAAGAAAGCGAAAGTCTATTACCTAGCAAGAAAGACTCTTGATATTTATTAGTATATACCACACCCTCTCTTCGCTTCTTTCCATAAAGACGAAACAAATGGCAAATTGATTGCTATGTTTACGCTAGCTGGAAGAAGCGCACTAAAAACAAACAAACAAAACGTTTAATTTTGATTTTCAACTTAATTTGATTCATAATTTTTGCCAAATTTCGAAAAAAAAACCCTGTGATTTTACAGCCAGTGTAAACTGTAAATATTCAGATTCAGATTTTTTCATGAAAAACAAAGTGTTTGAAAGACTGTGCTGTGAAAATGCTTTAAAACAATATTTGTTGTTTTAATGGCGTTTTTGATTATAATAATAATCATCACCATCATCACCACCAGCAGCAGCAAAACATTCACAGCTCTCGCTTTAAAAGACAAATAAAAACCCGTTCAAATAAACAGTGGTTTTAAGATAATTTTTGTAACAATATGATTTATTTTCTTAAGCAGATTTTAGAAACTGGGTTTTTTGTGGCGGTTGTTTATTGTTGTTGCATATTTTGTTTGTTTCTGCGGGGATTTTTGATGAGGCCAGTTTGTGCCTTGGGACATAAATAGCCTTTAAACATATGTAATGCTACCATTATCTTCTTCATCATTATTATCGTCATTTTCATCACCAATAATGACAGTGACGATGACGACGATTAGGATAATAATAACATCAATAATAATACTGATCATAATAGCAGTAATAATAACAATATTGCTAATTTTTAAAAAAATGTTATTGTAATTGTCTCAAGCAAAATGGAAATGTTCAACGACAACGAAAAGATTATCATTATTTAAAAAAAAAAAATAGTCTATATATATTTATTCTTTTATATTGAGGATACTGGAATATGCACTCATGTGCTTTTTTTAACATCCAGTCCCCGTGTGTATGCAGTTTTGTAAATATCGTCATTTCTTTCCACCGGCACACAATAGCCTACTCTTACGAAAAGCGGAACAGGATTTAACGTGTGCGCAAGATGTTTTGCGTGATGAGGTGTTAGGTTGTTTATCAATCCAGTTTTTCGAGTAGCCCACTACACTTTGTAAGGTTTTGCCAATAATGCTTCGGATTCAAGTGACAACTATTATAATGATTATATTTCTTTAATGAATTTTTGGAAACAAATTTCCTGAAACCCAAAACCAGATTGCTGATGGCCTTACTCCACCACAAAGAAAGAAAGAAAAAATTTAATCAACCAAAAGCAAAGAGCCTCAAAGGCGACAAAAAACCAAAATCCATACATATGACAAACCCCACCTCTCTCTCTCTCTCTCCTCTCTCTCTCCTCTCTCTCTCTCTCTCTCTCTCTCTCTCTCTCTCTCTCTCTCTCTCTCTCTCTCTCTCTCTCTCCTCTCTCTCTCTCTCTCTTCTCTCCCCTCTCTCTCTCTCTCTCTCTCTCTCTCTCTCCTCTCTCTCCCCTCTCTCTCTCTCTCCTCTCTCCTCTCTCTCTCTCATCCCCTCTCTCTCTCTCTCTCCCCCAAACAAAAAAAACACCCAAGCATCCACTCTTAAGCCTAGTCGGAACTACACTACTACAACCACGAAAACCAGACCACACAGTCTACTACTAGGCCTACTACTAAGAGAGCAAACTAAAGCAAAAGCAGGCGCTTTACTAAAGCAAGCAAGCAGGCAGGCACCAACGCTGCAAGAGACATCAGCAGGAGATAAGAGGAGGAGGAGGAAAAGAGAACGTGCATTATTATGCAAACACGGCAGCAGCAGGGGCGAGGCGCGCGCCACTCACTTCACTAGCCTACCACGAATCATATTCGTCAACCATCCCACCCCGTCTGCTGCTGCTGCTGCTTGATGCTAGCCTAGCCTATAGCCCAACTCGACAGCAACCCGACCCAAACCGCCGCGCCGGGCTTGTTGTTCAGCCATGCACGACTATCCTCGAATTGAGACGGAAGGGGGAAATTGAAAACAAATACGCAGCCCCTGAAGCTCCCCACTGTAGCCCCCCTTTCGCATCGGGCCGGCAGCGGTGGCGCCACGTGTAGGGTTACGTCGGCGAGGTTTTATCTAGCCTTCGATCGATAGCCGATCGGCGGAACGGTCCGTCCGTCCGCCCGCTCCCTTCCCTCTCTCCCCGGGGTCTAGTAGGAGGCGTGACGTGAGGGGAGAGAGAGAGGGGGGAGAGGGGGGGGG
>CM060336.1:49801467-49806467 GCA_030674155.1 Stramonita haemastoma
GAGAGAGAGAAGAAGAGAGAGGAGAGAGAAGAGAGAGAGAGAGAGAGAGAGAAAAGAGAGGAGAGAGAGAGACAGACAGACAGACAGACAGACAGACAGACAGACAGACAGACAGACAGACAGACAGAGACAGAAAGACATGTCGCGGGCACGCCACATTGACTCAAACAAGGTTTTGATGTGTGTGGGGGAACGAACCGAAATCTAGGACTAGGGCTAGGCCTACAGGGACTACTAGGCTTTGCTATCTATCAACAAACTACAGTGTGAAATGCTGGATAATATACCGGACACTTGCTAATGTAGAGAGATAGTCGGTTAGCGTTGAGGTAGAAAACGAGGTGGGTGTGTGTACGCGTTTGTACTGTTGTGTAGCTAGTAGGTGGGAAACGCGAGATTTTCCCAAAAAATACACGCGCGCGCGTGCGCCGTGCGCGGACGCACACACACACAAACACACAAAACACACACACACACACCACCACTACCACCACAACAACACACACCTAAAGACGACAAGCAACTGTGAATGGAGCGTAAAAACCGTTATCGGTGCGTTAGTCACAGAGGCCGGCGTGAGGTGGTCACCTAGCACTTAGTGTCAGACCAGCCAGGGGCCATCTGATAGCATCAGTATGGGTAGGGCAGTTACACAGCCAACACAAGAAGAGGGAGAAGGGAGGGAGGGAGGGAGGGTAACGAAAAACGTCTTATCGCCTCTACTGAACAATCGGCTTCCACTGCCTGCCTCACCTGGGGGAGTGGGGTGCTTACGTAAGGTAGGCCAGGTGTTACGGAAATCTCTCCCTTAGCCTTCATTCCAGTCCCTTTGGGGAAGTACACTGGCAATGGCTGGCCGTGAGCTGAGCCAGAAAGTAACAGGCTTGTCTGTGGTGTCGTTAAGGGGTTCTTTTGTTGTTAGCTGGTTACTGGATGTTCCACTATGCCAACCTCGGGCAAGTAAAAACAATAATACTTCAACCATCCCAATGAATGGGAAGGGGTAAGAGACCAGAAATCATTTTTAAACTGCTTGGCACATTGTCTTCATATCAACATTCCGGCCCCAGAATAAATTGCAATTAAAAGATAACCCATCTTTCAAAATTAATGAAAATTGAAGTCGAGACTGTGATCGTAACAAAAGAGTACTCCCGAACGATCACGGGAGAATCAGTAGCTTGTGACCGTATTTCTCACGCTCATAGAGATAACAGGAATTATTCAGCGTTGGAATCGTTTGCCTTGTCATTTGCAGGTTCTTCTTCTCTTCTTCTCTCGTTCGCTTTACACCGTCAGATGTGTCAAGGTAAAATAATGGCATGTCCTTTTCCAGTTCCTCTCGTGGGCCATACAGCTTGGTTTGCCCAAGTTCGTGGTTGAGAATGACACCTTTAAACCTGAATACGTTATGTTTCTTCTTCAATACTCACAAATCTACAAGAAATTTTCCAGACATGGTAGGGGCATGTTCTTGTTTCTGTCGAGCCTGACCAGTTAACGCCACCTACCATTTAACGACATCACCGTCCTCGTAGCTTCGTGACCCAAACCTAGCTGGCCTAGGCTATAGCCTACTACACTGTGGTCCGAAGGTGGTAATTACTAGGTTAGGGTCCCCTTCCCTGGCCATCCGCTTGCCCACTGGACGACGACAAAGCAGTTGAGGGAGGTTGAGGAGGGGAGGGGGGAGAGAGGATTAAGAGGCTCAGGAAAGGCGTAAAACAGAAACGGCCCGTTAAGTTGCAAACAGGGGATAAAGCCAGCAATGGTAAAAACCTGGGAGAAATGGGCGGTGTAAAAAAACGAGCATTCTGAAACGGTGATAGGCAAATGGAGTTGTTGCATGCCACGCATACACGCGTGCGCGCACGCATACATGTAAACACTGCTGCAGATAGGTGCATGCAAACAGGCTAGCATACGGACATGCGTACAGTCCTGTGGTGCGAAGGCTGTTACAGAAAAATAAAAGATTTATATACATTGGTTGAGAGAGAGAGAGAGAGAGAGAGGAGGAAGGGAGAGAGAGAAGAGAGAGAGAAGAGAGAGAAAAGAGAGAGAGGTTTGAAAAAAACATACATACAAATATGCAAAACAACAGACAGACCGACAGACAGACAGACAGACAGAGTGTTAGGTGCCAGACTCAAGCAAACACTAGCGCAGAGCAAAACCCACACACTCACTGCCAAACAGCCGCTAAGGCTTGTCGTATACACACACACACACACACACACACACCACACACACACACACACACGCACACACGCACACACACACACACGCCACACACACCGCACACACACACACACGCGCACACACACACACACAACACACACACACACACACACACACACACACACACCACACACCACACACAACAGGGTACTAAAGTCACGGTCCATGAAAACCTCCCGTCTGTAAAATCGATGTTCTCACACAGGGACACACACGTAAACAACAGCGAAAACGCCACGCACCTGAGCAGAGCGCGAATAAATCCACACTCGGGAAAATTTGTGCGTAACGGGGATGACATTTCATTACAGCACGACAGAACAGTACCGCCAAGATAATAATAATAATAATGATAATGATAAAAATAAAAATATTAATAATAATAATAATAATAATAATAATAATAATAATAATAATAATAATAATAATAATAAAAATACTGATGATAATAATAATAGTAGTAAGAATGAGATGATGATGATGATGATGATGATGATGATGATGATGATGATGATGATGATAACAATGATGATTATGATGACAATGATGATGATAACAACAACAACCATCATCATCATAAAAATAACGATGGCGACAACGACGACGACGACGATGATGATGATGATGATGATAATAATAATAATGTTGATGATGATAATAATAATAGTAATAACAATAATAACAATAATGATAAATGTAATTGCTAGAGCGCTGAAACTGGCAAAGATCAATAGGGTCGGGAGTTTCCAATCCTAAGAGTGCTTGCTGGGAAGACCTTGTTTAATTTTGTTTAGGTCAGTATGCAATATTTTATTTGCTTTAGCTTAAATCATGTGCACGTTATTCATTTATTTATTTATTCATTCATTTATTTCGAGGATAATGGAATAAACACTCATTTGCTTGTGTACGCCCAGTTCTCGTCTGTATGCATGCAGTTTTGTAAATTTTGTCATCCGTTCCCACCGGCATACAATGGCCTACCCTTCTGAAAATCAGAACGGTTTTAACAATAACGACGTGAGAAAGCTCCCCCCCCCCCCCCCCCCCCCCCCACACACACACAACGGGACAAGGGAATGAATGGTTGAACAAAAACAAAAACAAAACAACAAATCAATAAACAAAACATCTCATTTTTACTCCAAACCAGTGAGCAGTATCCCCCACCCACCCTCCTCCTATTCTGCATGCATGCAGGCATACAAGCGCTAATAACTGCAGCAGAACAGAACAGAACCACATGTATCCAACATCACATCCTGCAGTGCAGTGCAGGGTCTCTCAGCCTCCTCCTCCTCCTGCGACCTTTTCCACCAGCCAGCAAGAATCCCTCTGATGTGGATGGGCTGGCAGCTGATCACTCCCACCACCCACAACACCCATCATTATACTGTCTCTACTGGCACAACGCCTCCAACCACCCACACCCACACCCCACCCGCACCTTTGTCCCTTTTCTCTCTCCCTCCCTCCTGCTCTCCCTTCCTCTCCCATACAACATCACAGAGAAACTTGGGGTGGCAGGAGGCAGGCATGGCGAGAGAGAGAGAGAGAGAGAGAGAGAGAGAGAGAGAGAGGAGAGAGAGAGAGAGAGAGAGAGAGAGAGAGAGGATCCGATGACCAACTGACGTCTTTACGGTCCTCTTCTTAACCTCCCCCCTCACTCCCCCCCCCCTGTATTCCCTCCCTCCCTCCCCTCCTCCCCCTCCCCCCTACACACTTCAGTCAAATCCCCACCCCCTCTCTCAACCCCCCATCCCCCTGACTAACATAATTAGAGACAGTGGTTTCCTTTGTCAGGGTGGAAATGACTAGGTCCATTAACTGTCATTACTTATGCCAGGATGCTCACTCTCTCACTCACACACACACACACAAGAGCCAGAGCAGCAATCCCCACCATCCCTTCTCTTCTCACCATCACCAGCAGGCCTGGGGTAGTATGTCTATCAATTGTTCAAACAACAGGCATGAATGGAAGCATTGGAAAATGTTCCCCCTACTCCTGGTTTTTGTGAGGGAGGGATGAAACCCTGTGGTTAGGCTAGTCTTCAAACTAGGGCCTAGGCCAAACCCTGTGTTCAGAGTATGGGGTGTGCGCTGTGGGCTGTATAAGCCCCTAGGGGTAGGGCGTGGGAGGGATAGGGGGACTACCTAATTACTGACCATCAGGACATGTTTAAAGGTCCCTGACCACTAGTTGGAAGAGGTTCTGGCTTGTGATTTTCTTCCCAGTCAGAGGGTCCCACTGGAAATTTCAGACACATGCTTTCCCAGTGGGGCATTCCCCGGTTGAGTGGTCATTCTTTTGGCCTTGATGTTGATCACAAAGAACTCTGAACGTTGCATTCTGAGCTCTGAAAGATTTTCTTCATAAAGTTGGCCCATTTGAGAAGGGGTTTGCTAATCAATTCATTGGATGATGATGAGAGTGATCACAAAAGAATAGTTGAAATGTGTGTCATGTCTCGAGCATTTTTTTTAAAGTATTAAACTGTTCTGTTTCAGGCACAGAATACCCCATGAAGATGTTCCAGGTATGTTATTCATGACAGCAATCCGCGAATTGTAGTAAGGCACATACTCCCCCCCCCCCCTCCGTATTATCCTGGCTTGGAAATGAGTTCCAGTGGTTTTATTGATTTCTTAAAATAATCAAAGTTCATGTACTTGAAACAAAAGAAAATTAAAATTACTGATTACACCGTGTGTGTGCAGTTTTGTAAATGTTGTCATCTGTTCCCACCAACACACAC
>CM060336.1:49811467-49816467 GCA_030674155.1 Stramonita haemastoma
ACAAAGAGGAGCAGCTGTGTCCCCAGCAGGGCTGTGCCTGGATGGATTGCACAGGGCCCATTACCTGTCATTATTTATGGTACAACGCTCTCCCACACAACAACCTGTTCCAAATAGCCCAGGCTCTGCTTGTTTCGTTCAATAGCACTGTCCACGTGTGTTCCGACAGTACAATGAGCCTGAATAGAGGAGGGTTTGACTGCTGTGCTCTAGGCCTGGGCATCGTTGGTTTTAACTGGACCTGCAATTTGTTCTGTACAAGTAGCTGGTAGCAGGAATAAATCATGGACAGAAGCAGGAA
Source organism: Stramonita haemastoma (assembly GCA_030674155.1). Lineage (NCBI taxonomy): Eukaryota > Metazoa > Mollusca > Gastropoda > Neogastropoda > Muricidae > Stramonita > Stramonita haemastoma. The sequence continues at coordinate 49,811,769 of CM060336.1, forward strand.
GACTCCCTAACCGCTAACCCTCAGAAACTTTGGCAATGCCATCTGTGTAGGCTACTGACACTTGCTGGTCACAGGTTTTGGTGGTAAGTTTTTTTCCCGTTGTTGACAGAAATGCAGTACAGAAGTTAGAGAACATAACAATGGCTGAAAATCCCACGTTTAAGCAGATTTCTTCACCGTCATCAAACACTCAGACAGCAACTGCTGTTGTCTGTCACGTGAGCGAAAATGCGTTGCGCTGCCGTTATTTAAGCGCCTGGCAAGCGAGACTCGAACAGTAGCGTTTTTGGGCAGAGTGAAATGCTATGGGAGTTCTGTTATCGGTAAGATTGGAGTAAATGTTTCATAAGCTCAGACACTTTTGTTGTTTCCATTCACTAAAGTGTCTGCACTAACACCAATCATTGTGAGGACAGGATCGGAAAGAAAAAAAACTAAAGCCTGATCTAGATATAATTTCACTACTCCTTAACATAATAGCAACAATATTTCATTTCATACGACTTCATGTCAAAGCAGATTTTTCTCTGCGTGAAATTCAGGCTGCCCTTCCCGGGGAGAGCACGTCACCACAAGTGCAGCGCCACCACAGGTGCAGCGGCAATACAAACCCAGTGACCAACTGTACAGTCATGTGCAGCAGTTCACTGAGTCACCAGCAGCAGCACAGACAGAAAGCAGCAGCTGTTTGCCCAGCAGGGGCTGTGCCTGGCTGCTGAATTGGTCAGGGGCCATTAACGGCCATTACTTATGGTACGATGCTCTCCATCTCTCTCTCTCTCTCTCTCTCTCTCTCTCTCTCTCTCTCTCCTCTCTCTCTCTCTCTCTCTCCTCTCTCTCTCTCTCTCTCTCTCTCTCTCTCTCTCTCTCACACACACACACACACACACACCAGCCTGCTGGAAATAAACCTGTTTGGTCAATAGCGGGCCTGCAAACAAAGGGATTGAGAAGAACAGTTTGAACAATGTTGCGTGAGGGCATGGCGAGTTAGTTGCAGTTAAACCTAGTATTGCTTTGTTCCTTAAAAGCTGTTTGGTGTGGAATTATATATAGCTTTAAAAAAAAAAGAAAACTAGGGGAGTAGGGTGAATGACTCATTGCTAGATAGCCATGAGGAATTTTGTAATATTGTTCCTGTTTCCGGCAGCTGTTGAACAAGACTTTTGATTATGATTCTTATCAATATGCCTGTCAGTATTGTATTGTAACTGCCCTTCAGGGGTGATTAAAGTGTTTTTGACTTTGACTTGAGAGACTCGTGGACAGTGGAAAGGGGAGCTCTGTTATTCCTGTGAGGGAGATCGACACTGAACTTAGATTTAAGTGTTTAATATGAAATGTAGCTATCTTGTGTCTTTTTCGAGAATGAGTTGTCTATGTTATGTCAGATTCTCGTGATCTTTTCTTCTCATTCTTGAGCCTGTGGGATATTAATCAAATTCAATATACTTTATGATCTCAAAACAAAGAAATCAGTGACAGACAATAACATCAGACTGAAAACAATCAGCGCCAGATAACAGCTGCTTCATATATTGTTTTTGTCAGGAAATTTAGCCACATAAAAAGGTATGCTTTGCAAAACAGAAAAAAAAGGGGGAGGGTAACAGATGGGTGAGATTCTCTTCTGAAATTCGACATTTTTCTTGTTATCACACTGCAAAAGGATAAGGTCTAAAAAAAAATCTGGAACTTCCGCGCCTAGAAGTTTAAACCAACTAGACTCCCCTTTTGAGCTACGTATTCGAAATTCAAAGTGCTGCGGTCACGAAAGCTGGTGCCAAAGACCCCGCTTCTCTTTGGTCTTCTTGTGAGGAAAACTTTTCTTTTCCACATACAGAAAATCTGCAGTCCTTGATTAGCGTGTGTTGATACTGTCTCCTTCCTCCTCCTAGGTCAGTACAGTCTACAAAGACTCCCTAGATTCACAGGAATCGCTGTCTGTCTGTCTGTCTGTCTGTCTGTCTGTCTGTCTGTGTCTGTCTATCTGTATGTCTGTCTCTCTTTCGTTGTCTGTCTCTCTGTCTGTCTCTCCCTCCCTCCCTCCCTCCCCCCCTCTCTCTCCTCTCTATCTGTTTGTCTGTGTGTCTCTCTGTCTGTCTTTATCTCTGTCTCTCTCTCCTCCCTCTATCCCCCCTCTCCCTTCCCCTCTGTCTCTCCCTTCCCCTCTCCCCTCTGCTCCTCCCCCCCCCCCCCCCCCCCCGCATTGCATCCTTTCATTTTTCTGTAGATCAGGAGAGTCTCCAGCAGACAGGAGGGGGACAGAGACCGGTCAACTCTCTCTGCTTCCTGACATCAAGGGAAAATGCCACCCTGCTGTGTCCAGACCCTGTTTCAACTTGTCTTCTGAAATCAGGGAATGATAGACAGTCACCCCGCCCCCTCTCCTCTCCCCCTTCCTCCCACACCCTACATCGCCCTGCATGGTAGCCTACTCTCCCCCCCCCCTACCCCCTATCCCTAAGTTTTTCCTCAGGTCAAAAGTAGGTTCCAGATCAGAATGAGTCAGTCTGGCCCCAAAGTTCTCTTGAAGAAAGAAAGCTTCAAGTTTTTCAGTTACCATCTGCATACTTCTCTCTGTCTCTCTGTCTCTGTCTGTCTGTCTCTGTCTGTCTGTCTCTGTGTCCCTGTGTCTCTGTCTGTCTGTCTGTCTGTCTCTGTCTCTGTCTGTCTCTCTGTCTGTCTGTCTCTGTGTCCCTGTGTCTCTGTCTGTCTGTCTCTGTCTCTGTCTGTCTCTCTGTCTCTGTCTGTCTGTCTGTCTGTCTGTCTGTCTGTCTGTCTGTCTGTCTGTCTGTCTGTCTTCTCTCTCTCTCTCTCTCTCTCTCTCTCTTCTCTCTCTCTCTCTCTCTCTCTCTCTCTCTCTCTCTCTCTCTCTCTCTCTCTCTTCTTTCGGTAGCTTTGAATGTAGTGATTGGTGTCATTACTGTGAAGACTCTATCAATCTAAAAATATTTTCTGTCGTTGTTAGTGATGTTGTTGTCACTACTGAAGCTGCCGCACTGCTATTACTACTAGATCTACTACTGCTATCATTATTATTACTGTTACTGCTACAACACCAACTTCTACTACTACTATGACTACTACTACTACTACTTACACACACAACTACTGAAACATTACCAGTAAATTGTATGTATTAAATAATGCTGCCATTGATATGCCCAAACAACTTACCAATTTCAGACTGATTTACGAAATCATAACCTAGGGACAAAAAAACAACAACCCCCAAAACTTAAATATTACAAAATCAAGCTTGAAATGAAACCAAAGTAGAATACACCCTTTCTTGACTATGAGTCAAATGGTTAGGGAGAAAAAAGTCCTGATTTGATTTTATAAGCCAGTGGAATCGATAAATATGACACCTGCAGAAGACCCTACTTTCCGTTCCGGAATTATTGCGAGAGTTTTGAACTCAAGTGCACGGCTGCTTCCCAACTTGACTTGCTGAACCTGCAACGACTGTTGCAGAATAAATTCACACACACACACAGACACACACAGGCACATACACACGAAGTCATGCATGCACTATCATAACTACTTGACCACCATCTCTATCCATGCTGACATCTTGACGTCAGTTATAAAGATTCAGACTGGTGGTAGAGGGAGAAAGAGGAAGGGGAGAGAGAGGGGGGATAGCAGAAAGAAAAAAAAAAGCTTTCAAGTTTGTTCCCATTTTCGTCAATATTTGTTCATCGAGGCGAGTGGCGTGCGCGTGCAGCCGACAAGAGTAGACAACGAAGTGTAAAAACGGTGAGATAAGCTTGTCAGGCCCATGAGTCGTCTGCTCCTCATCCTGGGGCTGTTGACTATCTGCGGTGGCCTAGTAGCCGAGTGGCCCAATGCCCAGGCCGAGTGGTTGTCTCCTGCTTTCCTTCTTCCCCCCGTGGGGATGGATGCCAGGGGCCTGTCAGTATAAACAGCATCCCTGTCTTCTAGAAATTCTGTGCTAGGAATTCCCTCTTTCCTATTCCTCTCTTTGTGCCTCTGCCTTGTTCCTTTTATTCCTGTTACAGTTTTCTTTGACAATTTTCTTCCTTCTTGGTCCAGTCTCCTTCCTGTATCCTATTTTCTTCCAGAGAGAGACTTTAGAATAATAACGATTCTCTCCCACGCCGAAGTCGGATACGCTGGGCCTGACTTGCCAGGCGCTTAACGGCAGTGCAACGCTTTTTCGCTGATATGATAGACAATATTTTGCTATCTGAATGTCGGATGATGAGGAAGAAGATGTCTCCCCCTTTACCACAAACCGAAATGTTAACGCGGGGACCAGACTGATAGATTGGCTGATAGGTTAATTGATGGATTGATTTGATCGAAGTGGGATAGTCATTTATTGCCTGGCCTGATAAGTTCATTCACTTGATTGAGTTGATGGTTGTGAAAGTGGTTTACTGCTTGGCTGATAGATAAGTTCAGTCCATGATTGATTTGATTGTTGTGATTGCGATTTATTGGTTGAGGTAGAGACTGATTCGATCAGCGTCAGAGGTAACTGGCTTTAAGTCGCGGATTAGGTCCATCTGGAGACTGAATCTGTGAACAGTGCCGGTAGGAAAAGAAGAGGTGAGACTTCAGATTCTTGTCTTCTACCTTCCTACCTACCTACCTACCTACCTACCTACCTTCCTACCTACACACAGACACACACACACACACACACACACACACACACACACAC
>CM060336.1:49821467-49823967 GCA_030674155.1 Stramonita haemastoma
AAAAAAATCAGCGAAGTTGGAATGTGGCTACCTTAATCGTGGGTAAAAACAGTTGCATACACAAAATCTCACCATTGTTGAACCTCGGAGCTCTTACCTAGGAACGAACAAAAAATCTAAAAACCGCCATACGTTATCTTTTATACATTCTGAACCAAACACAAGTGCTTTTAGCTCAGTAAATCCCCCTATGAGCTTCAGTAAACCCCTAACCTTTCCAGAAGAAAGAAACAAATAAATAAAACAAAAGTAGCAAGACCCTTAGACCTACACTTTTTTGTTTCAACTGCAGTAAAACTGCTCACATGACAAGGGCGCCCACCACCAGCAAAGAAAGGAGAAAGTGGACCATGTAGACCCACACTATCTCAAGGCCATCAGGGTTTTGTACAAGAGTGGGGATAGTACCCAACAATCTTTTAAAAAACCTATTCGGGGCATGCGGGGGCCATTGATCAGCCCTTGTTGTCCCCCCTCCCTCACTGCATTAATCCCTCGTTGGGGGCCAGGGTGCGTGCTCTCGCTTTCTATTTCCCTGACTGCTTTCATCCCGCAGTGTAGGGCAGGGGAGGTGAGGGGGGGGGGGGAGGGAGCGGGTATTGACAGCCCTCAATAAGAGCGCTACCCTCTCCACCTCTCCCTCCTATAGGACTACCTTCTCTCTATCAAAGGCTACATGTACCACAGCAGGGCCGGAAAGATCAGCCTGCTTTCTGAGCTGCGTTTGATTTGCCACAACACGATTGGGGCTGTGATCAGTCGCCCATGTGAGCTTTGTTCGCCTTCTTCTCTTTTTTCTTCTTTCCTCATTTCCGACTGTACCTGCCTGCTTTCTCTTTCTTTCCACTGGCTGGAGCAGTCGATTCTGCTATTGAGGGGGGGGGGGGGGGGGGGGGGGCAGTGAATGAGGGAGAGTTGCTTACAATGGTGTACTGTCGCTGTGTCAGCCTGTGTATTCTATCATACACACGGCAGTCTTTTGCTGTTAGGGGAGCTTTCAGAGTCTCCTCTCTATCAGGTTTCAATATCACCGCAAGATGATACCTTCCATTATGGGTGACTGCCTCGCTCGCCAGTGCAAGGTATATTAAGTTTGTGTTGATCTCCCATACCTGTTATCTCCTGTGCCTGTAAAGCTTTTGACGTGAGTGGAGCGCTGACTGACAAAGTACAGGTTGATCTGACAGAAGAGAGGTTGTCTTTAGTTCCTGACCTCTGCTGGGACTTGCGGACCAAAAAGGTAAAGGTGTCCTATAACCTATGGGGGAGCGAGGCGACAGAAACCTCAGCTTCTCTAGGGGCCAGCATATTGAGGGCGGCGCCCATCTCCTCTCCCTCGCTGATTTACCTTCCTTGACCCTCAAGAGGGCAGGTACCCATTTACAGCTGGGTGAACTTGGGTACTGTACAGAAGCCAAGGCGTGCAAAGAGTCACCCATCCATTTGGTAACCACTCTCAATACTGCTTAACCTTAGCTTGGGGAAAGCGAGTGCTCTGACCACTGAGCTATCCCATCCCCTACCAATAGCAGATAATTCTTTGAAACGCTGGCACAAAGTTTTCCTTCTATGTTATTGTCAGTTTTATTACAGAATCTATTTCGTGGACAGGACATTTCCCCTATAATAAACGCTTATTTGTCACAAAAAACACAAAATAATTGACATTGCCTGTCATTCCAATATTTTACAGTTCTTAACATTATGTTCCTAAGGCTGATGGAAAAAATCCATCTTCTCTATCTTCAAGTACCCATTTAATACTCAAAGGGTATGGATTTCAATGAAAACAAAATCTCTATGCAAACACATTCTAGATGAATACCATTTCAAGGGAACGTACAACTCATCATGCATAACCATATCTTTTTCATGCCACTGTTCAACCAAAGAACACAAGAACCCTTTTTTTGGTATTGAACCCAGTCAACTCAAGTCATCCTAGAATTGGCCTCTTTCTAAATGCGTGTTGTCAAGAGGCAGACACACTATACTGGACCACTAAGTGACATTACCATGATACAATGACTAGGTCCGCTTGCAGGATATGGGGATGAACGCTGAGAATAATCTGTCTGCATGTAAGCCATTTGTTTTCATGATATTGCATATTCAACTCCCAGCTACTCCGTGTTTTGTCGTCAGACACTTTTGTTTAAAGCCTTTTGAATGGTTGTGATTATTATGTCAGTGTGTCTCTGATCTCCTGAGAGACAGACGATAGGCAATCAGACGCCAGCGACAACCAAAATAATTAATTCTGTCTCTCCTTCAGCTCATATTCATTTTTTTGTGCTGACCCTCACAGAGCACACATACGTACACGCACACACGCGCAACATGCACGCACGCACACAAAATAGACACACACACACACACACACAGACACACACGCACGTGCGCGCGCGCTCGAAACATCATTACGTAACCGCACGCCACGTCCATGAAGAAAAAAAACTGATCAGTAATCTATGAGTCTTACGTAAACAATATGACAAGT
>CM060336.1:49826467-49843967 GCA_030674155.1 Stramonita haemastoma
TATAGCCCTACCGACCACGAAAGCCACATCAGGGCTGTCACCCCATTCAGTTTCAGTGGCTGGAGGTGGCAAGCTAAAGTCCTCACCCAGAGAAACGACCACTGTGCTGTCTGTCTCTGGCATCAAGGCCTCACCCAACATTAACACCTAGATGCTCAGGACTCTCCTCGCCACACCATGACATCATAGCAACCAGGAGACAAGCATTAAGGTTTGGTGGTCAACTAAAGCCAGGGAGGTTTGTGGGGGTTTTTTGTTGTGGGTTTTTTGTTGTGGGTTTTCTGTGTGGGTTTTTTGTTGTGGGTTTTCTGTGTGGGTTTTTTGTTGTGGGTTTTTTGTGGGAGGTTTTTGTTGTGAGTTTCTTGTTGTGGGTTTTTTGTGAGTTTTTTGTGTGTTTTTTTGTTGTGGGTTTTTGTGAGGGTTTTTGTGTGTGTGTGTTTTGTGCGTGTTTTTTTGTTGTGTGTTTTTTGTGTGGGTTTTTTGTTGAGTGTTTTTGGGGTGTTTTGTTGTGGGTTTTTTATTGTGTGTTTTTTTGTATTGTGGTTTTTTTTTCTTTTTTCAATCTGCATCCAACCCTACCGCTGAGTCACAGGAACGAATGCAGGCAAAGCAGCTTCCTTGGCACAGGCCGGGCTGTGCATGAGTGGAGAGACTGGGTCTCTTGATTGTCATTACTTCTGCTGCCATGCTCTGGCAAAACAACCCGCTGGAGCGTGCTGATTCAACAACAACAGCGGCAGTGTGTGTGTCTGTGTGTGTGTGTGTATGTTGTGTGTGTGTGGGGGGTGTGTGTGTGTGTGTTGTGTGTGTGTGTGTGTGTGTGTGTGTGTGTGTGTGTGTGTGTTGTGTGTGTTGTGTGTGTGTGTGTGTGTGTGTGTGTGTGTGTGTGTGTGTGTGTGTGTTGTGTGTTGTGTGTGTGTGTGTGTGTGTGTGTGTGTGTGGTGTGTGTGTGTGTGTGTGTGTGTGTGTGTGTGTGTTGTGTGTGTGTGTGTGTTGTACTGTTGCACACCTTGATGAAGACAAACCTGAACCACTTAATTTCCAGCTGTAGCCCCTACTCAAGCTCTTGTTATGCTCGTCAACACGTACTGGACGACACGATTCTTTTCCTTTTACATAACAGCGAAGGCAAAATAAGAAGAGTTTCTCTGCAGGACAAGACTACCTGACTGACTACTGCCATTCTGAGTTCTGTTATAAGAATAAAATCTGCTTCTATGCTGTGCATTTTTAATGTTATGTAATGGATATGTCATTTATTTGAACTATATCCTGTCTCAGTTTTATCTTTAAAAACACTTTTTTAAAAGAATATATAAAATGACCACACAAAACAAAATCTAGATATGATAAAAATTTCCACCATAGCGTCACGAAATACCTCTCATACAGACACATCGGTATTTATCCCCCTCCCCCCAAAAAAAAAGAAAGTCTTACAACCCACTCCCACGATATAACACCATTTTATAACACGAGGAAGCAAGCACATAATACTCATTTATACAATCCAAACCTATCTAAAATCACTTTTTAGTGGACAGACGTTAAAACAAAAGACACACAACCCAAAGTCTGATCCAACTAATCATTCAATCCATCCACCATCACTCAGCTATCCATCCATCTTCACAGTAGGATCTGACGCAAAGAAACAAGTGTTGAACAAATCAACTGTATATCACGCGGGTTGACAGGATCCGAGCTAGACTCTTGAAAGGGGATTGACATGTACACACCGACCCACTGCCCTACACAGAATCAGAAAGATGAGGGGCTTTTTTTTTAGATGACTTACCACGACCTGGTCTTGGAAAAAACTTAAGGAAAAGAAGTCAGAGAGGAAGTAGCAGGAAAGACCCTAAGAGAAATGTGGCAGTACAGAGAGCAAACAGTGTGAGATTGGGTTAGCGAGCAAGGTAGGTGGCAGAGCTGCTGATGCCTGGATGACAACCAGAATCCCTTCAGCTTCACCAGTGTTGTTAGCTTAGAAAAATGAAGCACACTCCTCTTCAACCTCTGTGACTGTAGTGCTGCCTTGGACCGTCACTTTTCCCTGACCCGTTCCTGGTCCCTCAATACAGTTAGTGAGATTCTTTCTGGAAGAGAAATGTCACTCCCTACTCCTCCAATTTCTCTCTCTCTCTTTCTCTCTGTCTCTGTCTCTGTCTCTGTCTCTCTGTCTCTCTGTCTCTCTGTCTCTCTCTCTCTCTCTCTCTCTCTCTCTCTCTCTCTCTCTCTCTCTCTCTCTCTCTATCTCTCAGACAAAGAGAAACAGAGACAGACAAACAGAAAAACAGGTAGACAGACAGACAGACAGACAGACAGACAGACAGAGACATACAGACAGGCAGACAGATATTTTCATTTAGAGTTCAGAGTCAATTTAATAGTTTGCTGGCCAGTCTGTAAATCTTGTTCTCAAAACAGAACAATCAGAGGAGGAAGGAAGGGAGGGAGGGGGGAGGGTTGTTGGTTTGCTCTCTGTAAAGGAACACACCACCATGAAGTTTGTCTGGCCACAGACGTTGATCTGTCAATCTTGTCAGCCATTAAAGCAAGAGAACAATGTTACACTTTTGAAAACAAAATTGTCAGAATGCAGAGAGAGAGAGAGAGAGAGAGAGAGGAGAGAGAGAGTGAGAGAGAGAGAGAGGAGAGAGAGAGAGAGAGGAGAGAGAGAGAGAGAGAGAAGGGAGAGACGGAGACATATAGAGAGAGAGACAGACAGAGACAGAGACAGAGAGAGAGGCAGTGAGAGAGAGAGAATGCAGATAATGGCTAGTTACTGTTGTCTTAGCTTGCATCTAGTCCTTCAATAACAAATATTATATAGCTAGAGAGAGCGCTTCACTTATCTTTTTTAAAGAACTATACATGAAACTACTGCAAAAACATCAATGAATATTTACTCATTTGGAGGTTTTGTAAAATAACTGGAAAATTTAAACAGTTGTGACATATATCTTTCGTTGTAATTCATCCCATCGTTTTCAGCACAAGAAAGGAAGCACATTTGTTTACATAAAATGCTGATTTATGTTCAATATGGAGAACAATCGGTCAACCAGTCAACAAACTTTTTAATTAAGCAACCAATGAGCCAAGCAAGCAACCAAGAAACCAAGCAACTAAACAGCCAACTAACTTATCAACCAAGCAACCAACCAAACAAGCAGCCAAGCAAGCAACCAACCAACCAATCAAAATATCAATTAATCCATCAACCAATCAATACACCCACCCACGAATCAACCCACCCATCACCTAGCCAAAATTTATCCATCTATCAAGAGCACAGTCAACAAAGAAAAAAAAAACCCAAACAAACAAGCACAGTAAAGAAACAAGACAGCTAAAGGATTAACTAAAACCAGTCTTTAGTCCAGCAGTGGATAGGATGTGAAGAGGGACTGGTGAAGGAAGATGGACATGCACACACTGACCCCCTGCCCTCGACAAGGCATCAGGAAGACTGCTCCTCAGATAAGCTGCCACTACCTGTCTGTGAAAGCCTCAGGGAATGGAATGGAATGAAATGGAAGAAGGAGCAGAGAGAGAGATAGAGAGAGAAAGAGAAGAGAGAGAGAGAGAGAGAGAGAGAGGGGGGGGGGGGGGAGGAGAGAGAGGGGGGGCAGAGACAGAGAAATTTGATTTGATTTGATTTGATTTATTCTTTTATATCGAGGATAATGGGATAAGCACTCTTGTGCTTTTTTACATCCAGTCCCGTGTGTATGCAGTTTTGTAAATATTGTCATCTGTTCCCACCCGCACACGATGGCCTACTCTTACGAAAAGCGGAACAGGATTTAACGTGTGCGCAAGATGTTCTGCGTGCGTTCGCACACGGGGCCTCGGTTTAAAGTCTCATCCGAAGGACTTTTGGGGAGAGTGGAGTCAGCACTGATGTTAACTCCAGAAGAAAAATCTCCTCGACCGGACTCGAACCCGGGTCGTCAAATTGCCAGCACAATGTTCTGACCACTAGGCTATCCGTCCCCCTGAGAGGGGGAGAGAGAGAGAGAGAGGGAGAGAGAGTGGAGAGAGAGAGGGAGAGAGAGAGAGAGAGGGAGAGAGAGAGAGAGGAGAGAGAGAGAGAGAGAGGGAGAGAGAGGGGAGAGAGAGAAGGGGAGAGAGAGAGGGAGAGAGAGGGAAAGACAGAAAGAGAGAGAGAGAGAGGGGGGGGGGGGGGGCGAGAGAGAGAGGGGGATACAGACAGACAAACAGACAGAGACAGACAGACAGAGGGAAAGAGAGTGAGAGAGAGAGAGAGAGAGTGAGGAGAGAGAGAGGAGAGAGAGAGAGGAGAGAGAGAGAGAGAGAGAGAGATGAGAGAGAGAGAGGAGAGAGAAGAGAGAGAGAGGAGAGAGAGAGAGAGAGAAACAAAGAGAGACAAACAGACAGACAGAACACAAAATCCTCAAAGAGACCTAACGGCATAGTTAGAGAGAGAGAAGGTGGCGTGAGATTGGATGTGTAGGGAGGTAGGTGAGGGATCTGGGATGTGTAGGGGGGGAGGTGGGGGATGTGTTGATGGCTGGACGATCAGCGGAGTCGTGTCACCGTCCTGACCACCAGCTCTGGGAAATGGAGATCACCCACCACCCTCCCTCCTCTCCAGCCTCTCCACCAGAACTTATCTTCATCCATCACTTTTCCCTCACCCCTTTCTGGTCTCTCTGTACAGTTAAATGAGATTCTTTCTGCGAGAGAAATGTCACTTTCTACTACTCGAATTCTCTGTCTCTGTCTCTCTCTCTGTCTGTCTTTAAATATAGGTTAAATTGTTGTTGGTGGTGATGGTGGTTTATGGGTTAGGGAGTTGCTATTACCTTTTAAAAAATGTAGTATTACTTTTTTAGTTTAATTTTTTGTACAGCTATATCCCTATTCAGGGCAAGGGCCAGGTGAAAAAAGTATATAATACTTACTATGTAACCCTTGAAAAATAAAGATTATTCATTCTCTCTCTCTCTCTCTCTCTCTCTCTCTCTCTCTCTTCTCTCTCTCTCTCTCTCTCTCTCTCTCTCTCTCTTCTCTCCCCTAACTTTCCTGTTGCTCCAGTTTTCCTTGTTACTGGACGGATCATTCTGAGAGAGCGGGCAGCCCCCATCAGACAATTACCTGAGCCTTGATATCTGGCTATCGTGCCATATCTTCCTCATACTGACCATCAGTAGCCAATATCTTTCCCTTGATATCTGGCCCTCAGCTAGCCAATATCTTTCCCTTCATATCTGGCCATCAGCTAGCCAATATCTTTCCCTTATATCTGGCCATCAGCTAGCCAATATCTTTCCCTTGATACCTGGCCATCAGCTAGCCAATATCTTTCCCTTATACTGGCCCATCAGCTAGCCAATATCTTCCCTTGATATCCTGGCCATCAGCTAGCCAATATCTTTCCCTTATATCTGGCCTCACTAGCCAATATCTATCCTTGATATCGGCCATCAGCTAGCCAATATCTTTCCCTTCATATCTGGCCATCAGCTAGCCAATATCTTCCCTTGATATCCGGCCATCAGCTAGCCAATATCTTTCCCACCTAAGCAAAGAAAACAAGCAATAAACAAACATCGCATCACGACTAGACTGAACAGACAGAAAAGAGATTCAGGAGACAGAGACAGAGAGAGAAATTGAGCAAGATAGAAAGAGAGAGAGAGAGAGAGAGAGAGAGAGAGAGAGAGAGAGAGAGAGGAGAGAGAGAGAGAGAGAGAGAGAGGAGAGAGAGAGAGAGAGAGAGAGAGAGAGAGAGGAGAGAGAGAACTCTGAAACTCTAAAATGATTTAATGCACATCGGCCTTTGGCTACAATACATTTCATGACGCAGGAGTAGAGAGAGGACAAACAACAATTAAAACAGAGAGACAGAGACAGAACAAACAGACAGAGACAAGAAGAGAGAACATAGAAACAAAGAGACAGACAAAGAGATAAACAGACGGAGAGGAGGAGGTGGGGGGTAGGGGGGAGGGGCATCTGCATTCAGTGTTCAGAGTCAATGCAGTAGTTTGCTGGCCAATCTGTAAAATCTTGTTCTCAGAACAATCAGAGGAGGCAGGAAGGAAGGGAGGGAGGGAGGAGAGAGGATGGGAGGGAGGGAGGGAAGACTGTTGGTTTGCTCTCTGTGTTTGTCAAAGGAACACACGACCATGATGATGGGGGTTGAGCCACCAAAGAAGTTGACCTGCCAATCTCCTGTGCCGGGGAAAAGAAGGAAATCTGTGTTTTTCACTCTCAGGAATTGCGCTTGTTGGGACACACACACACACACACACACACACACACACACACACACACACACACACACACACACACACACACAGAGACAGCAGACAGGACAGACAGACAGACAGACAGAGAAGAGGAGAAAACAGATGAGTGTGGTGTGGGAGATGTGGGTGGTAGGAGTGGTGTGGTGTTGAGGTGTGTGGATGTTTTTATTGAGAGAAGGTGAGGGTAGGAGATGGTGAGAGTGGGAGTGAGAGAGTGAGTGTGAGTAGAGAGTGATGAGGAGAGTGAGGAGAGGAGTACGTGTGGTGTGTGAGTGTGGAAGTGGCGTGCGTGGTGTGTGCGTGCGCGGCGTGCGCGTGTGTGTATGTGTGTTCAACAAGGAATGGTGGCAGGATAGGTTAAGACATTCACTTGCCTTACAAGAAATCGTGAGGTTCTTGGTTTGATTCTCAGCCTTACCCTTTCTCCTCAGGTTGAGAGAAAATCGAAACTTGAATACCAAGTCCTTTACATGAGACTATAAACCAAGGCCCCGGTGCGAAAGCACGCAAAAATCTTGTGCACATATTAAAACCGTTCTCCTTTCAGAAGAGTAGGTCATTTTGCTGTAGATAAGATGGCATTTTCTTCTAAAAGTATGCCATGGCTGTGTTTAAACACTACCTCCCAGTGGGAATGCCGCTACCCAACATGATGGGGAAAAATTGATGTTGAAACGTTAAAAATCTATCATTGGTGAACCTTGGAGCTCTAGCTGAGGAACAGAAAAAACAACAAAAACCGTCTTCAGTTTTTCATATCAAAATCCATATAAAAACCTTAAAAGCTGGCAAACTGTATACTGATAACGAATAACGAAATTTATTTTATTGAGGTAAAAGAATAAGTACAAGTTGTTTTACAGCTGGCCCTAAGAGCTGAGGTCTTGATGCCTCGATCCTCGATACAAGGTATGGGAACTTTACATTTACTGGGAAAACAAACACGCAAATAAACAAATATGTCAGCAAAATCACGAAAACCCTGTCATCAGGTGGACAACATCTGATAATTCATCAGCTACACAGTGCCATAAAAACCACAGACAGCTGACCAAGGGCAAAAACGGTAACGGACCAGCAACAACCTTCCCCTCGCTGATGGAAATAATAACCACCAGATTACTAGAGCAGAACAACAACAAAACATGAAGCCAACGTGAAATAATCGGCAAACCACGTCCAGGGCTTACAGGTAAGGGGTGGGGGTAGGGGAAGTGAACAAGAGACGAAGGTAAAACCGTCATTTGGGGATGATTCGCATCAAGATTAATCGCCCGCCAGGTGATAAATCATCAACATGGCTGCTTTGCCGGTGATTGCGATTTGACAGCGTGTTTGGGTGCCTTTGAAATCTAGATCCTCCATTCCCCCATCCAGCTCTGAGTTGAGTTGCTGGCACAGAGCAATGAAGCGAGGCTCTCCGTGTTTAAACACAGGACTCGGGGTGGACGTAACCGCCTGTGCTGGTGTGCGTGTGGGAATAGTGCGTGTGCACATGCAGCTACACACACACACACACACACACACACACACACACACACATATATACATTTATATATATATATATATATATATATATATATATATATATATATATATATAAAATACGTTCATGCATATATGCTATACAGGCATGCAGGGCTTGCATGAAGACATGTGCGCACATATCTAAGGGGTAAAATGATAGTGAGGCATTGCATTCCAGAACACACAGAGAGAGAGAGAGAGAGAGAGAGAGAGAGAGAGGGGAGAGAGAGAGAGAGAGAGAGAGAGAGAGAGAGAGAGGAGAGAGAGAGAGAGACAATGACAATGACAATGACAATAGTTTATTGTGATTAAGCTTTTTTTAGCCCATTCACAAGGGAACAGTGGGAAGGGGATTGGGCACAACACAAATAACCATATTGAACAAAAACAAGAAACAAAATATGGTTGCAGCCCAAATGATCTTCATGGCATGGTTTCCACGTCATGGTACACAGATACCGGCTCGTGCTATCTTTGTTCTAGTTCATGATTCCCGATTCACAACATTTATTGCGTAAAGCTTTCGCCCTTTGCAAAGGGACGGCAATGGAGACGGTAGAGATGCACTAGACATACAGTCATTGACAACACAGCACAAACGATGAAGTCCGTGGCAAGGTGTCTATGTCACTCTGCCAGAGAGAGAGAGAGAGAGAGAGAGAGAGAGAGAGAGAGAGAGAGAGAGAGAGAGGAGAGGGAGAGGGAGGGGGGTGACGACGATGACGACGACGACGACGACGTGTGATGATGATGATGATGATGATGATGATGATGATGATGATGATGATGATGATGATGATGATGATGATGATACCTCTTAGTTATGGCGGTATTGTAATAAGTGGTTTTCATGGTACAGGACATTTTGTTGTCATCTGAAAAAGCCCTTGATACTGATTTAATGTCACAATCTCCTTGATTTCAACTATGTAGGAAATTCCAATAACTCTGACCACGTTATCAATAACCTCAATCGAACTAGCTTAGAACACAAGAAAGAACGAAAGAACGAAAGAACGAAAGAACGAAAGAAAGAAAAGAAAGAAAGAAAGAAAGAAAGAAAGAAAGAAAAGGAAGGAAGGAAGGAAGAAAGAAAGAAAGAAAGAAAGAAAGAAAAGAAAGAAAGAAAGAAAGAGAGAAAGGAAGAGAGAAAGAAAAGAAAGAAAAAAGACAGGAAGACACAAAGAAAGAAAAAAGAAAAGAAAATTAAAACAAAGACAGAAAGAAAAGAGGAAAGAAAACAAGCCAGATCTTCTCAAGCCCAGATAACAGTTTCCCCTTAGCAACATCGCTCATCACGATGCGAAAAAATTCAACCTCACCCCCACCCCCCACCACTGTACACTGCAACCTGACCACACTCTATCTGACACACTACACTCTCCACAGGTCAGGCAGTCATGGCTTTTTGCAGGGGACATGCTGGCAATAACTAAGCTACTTAGGTCAGGCAGGCAGGCAGGCAGGCAGGCAGGGAATTGATCAGTCCTTGGCATCTACCTCACTGCATCAATCCCTCATTTCACTGGTGGCACACCCGTTTGTACCAGGTTTTTCATTCGGCATACATGTACAGTGGGCAAGTGAAAGGGGACGGATGTATTGACTGTCATAAAATAATAATGATGGTGCTCTCCTTGTTTCATTTCTTACTATATCCCTAAAAGGCTGGACGGTGTATTGTATCAGAGAGAGAACAACAACTAGGCTACCATGTTTTCTAAGAATTAATAAATTTCACAAAAAAAATAATAAAGATGGTAATGATGATGATATCAACAACAACAGCAATAATAATAATAATAATAATAATAATAATAATAATAATAACAACAACAACAACAAAACAACAACAACAATAATAATATAATAATATAAAATAATATAATAATAATAATAGAAGAAGAGAAGAGAAGAAGAATGTATGTAATTTTATACAGCACCGAAACTTTGTAAAAGCAACAAAATCAAAGCCCTTACTACACTCAACACAATGACCACAACACGGTTCTCTTTCTTTATTATTTTCTCTGTGTGTGGCGGTCCTTTCTTTCTTTCTTTCTTCCTAGCAGTCAGTCAGTTTGGTTCACTCTCTTATTTTCATTTCCGTTACCACCTGCTTTCCCTTTCAGGCGGCAGAGGAGTCAGCGGTGGCTGGGCGGGCAGTGAATGGAGGGGAGCCCCCACAATGGCGCCCTGTCACAGTGTCAGCCGAGGTATTCATACGCGGCAGTCATTTGCCCTGACAGCTATTAATGTGTCGGCCCCGTCTGAATATCAGCCTTCACAATGGCGTCTTCTGCGGGTGAATACCTCGCCAGTGCAAAAAAGAGGGCATTGTGACCATGTTGATCTCCCACACTCCATGTCTTTGACTCTTGCCGAGGTCTTGACGTGCGTTTCATGACTAATCTGGAAACGACAGACTGTTCTGACACACTCAGATTCTCTTTTTCCCTGGGCCCCCTTGCTCCAGGTTCTCGTGAAACGCACGGTCAAAGATAGTGGGGTGTGCTTAGGGGTCTATCATGTAATCCCTCCTCAATATCTTTTTTTTGTCGTCGCACTCAGTGTGCTCAATTCTTTACTGAGAAAAAAATGTTCCATAGAGATATGATAATTACACTATACGAAATACACTGATTTATCACAGTATTGTACGGGGAACTTATAAGTTGTTATTTTCGCCAGGAGGGTGTGACTATGTACAGAACAATCCATGTGAGATCAATCTGCCAGTAACCAGAAATCCACTTTAAGTCACCTTCGCCTGCCACACACAAGTTTCTGATGCATTTGAGTATTTTTTTCCTGCTTTCATATTACCTAGACTGCTGCTATATGTTTGTTATCGATGTTGTTTGGCGTTCCAACTGCTGACATGAATTACAGAATCGTTCAGATGTACACATGAATTTTGCGTACAATAGGCACAAAGGAAAGTAAAGGCATTGGAGGTTCACATACATGTTGACTTGGAAGATGACCGTATGAAGCGGTTAGCCCATCATCTCTAAGTCTAATAGTTATACTTTTAAAATATGAAAAATGTATTTACAGGAAAGTTCTCTCTCTCTCTCCTCTCTCTCTCTCTCTCTCTCTCTCTCTCTCTCTCTCTTCTCTCTCTCTCTCTCTCTCTCTCTCTTCTCTCTGTGTCTGTCTGTCTCTCTGTCTTTCTGTCTCTGTTTTCTCTACTTTTTCTCTTTATTTATCCATCCATCCATCCATCCATCCATCCATCCATCCATCCATCCATCCATCCATCCATCTTCACAAACGTCATCCAACACATAACACTATTACGGGTATGTACAGCCACCATGAATCAATCACTGCTATTACAGTACAGCTCAGACAGCTTTGCTACACCAGTCCAGACCCTTGCAGAAGTAAACGCTGGTATAATAAATAAACACTACAGTCTTTCCCTGGGAAGTGGATCGAAGCTCAACTAGTCTTTCAGTGTCTAGTATATGTCCCTTCAATGTGCCACAATCGTAGATCCCTGATGTCCTAAAGTCTTCATTCATATTCTAATGTATCGTTGTACCAGTTGGATTGCATTGGATCGAAATGGATTGTGCAGCTTTTATAGTCGTTGCAGATTTATCTGCATCGAATTTAGTCTGCTCAGAAATACTATAGTTATTACTAAAAGTACCAGAGAGAGAGAGAGAGAGAGAGAGAGAGAGAGAGAGAGAGAGAGAGAGAGAGAGAGAGAGAGAGAGAGAGAGGAGAGAGAGAGAGAGAGTCCACTAAATACTTTCCAAAACCAAGCAGTCCATATTCCTATGCACCCCTATCAAACCTCTCACCTATCATGTGTTGCCTTGTACCTTACCTTCATGTCTTTCAGTGACTTCACTCATCCCAAAGTCGGAATGCGGCTACCTTAAATCTCAGTGGTAGTTACATTGTCGTATACGCAAAATGTCACCATTGGGGAACCTTGGAGCTGTAGCCGAGGAAAACAAATCTTTCATTATGTATTCAATTATCAATATAATTTATTCCCGAAGTCGGAATGCGGCTACCAAAATAGTGGCTTAAAACGGTCACATGCACAAAATGGCATCATTGGTGAACCTCGGAGCTCTAGCCGAGGAGCGAAAAAGAAAAAGAATGATTTTGTCACTGCCGCTGGGATACAGGAAGCCGACATCGCAATATCACACAGCCAGTCTGTTGTTATGATTATGTTGTTTTCCTGTTCATAGCTAGCTGTAGAGAACACTACAGCTTTTGAACATGCGAAAATCACTTTGACACAGGTGGCAATACAGCGAGATAAAAAAAAATGAAAGGAGTACCTTACCATAAATGTAAAAGTGTAGCACCAACAAGTCTTAACTATTACTACAAAACAAACAACAAAACCCCCACATCCTCGCAAGCTCATTGTTTTTATGTTCATTGCATGTGCGATCTATTAAGTACCTTCACTCTTTAAAAAAAATATCTTCTGATATGTACAATCTATTAACTTTTATCATTTTTTTTCATGTAAAATTTTGCTGTCAATAATTCTTACCACCCCACCCCCTCACAAAATGAAAACCTCTTATCCGCAAATCCTGTTACAAGGCAACAGTGCAGTCTAGCAGTATAGTAGTCTCCCACACAATGTCTTCCATTCAGAGAGACCGAGCCTACAGTGGTGGAATTCTCCGGTAGACACCAGCACCACACAACAGATCCCTCCCTTGGGGAACGGCTGGTAATAGTTTAACTGGACTTTTCCTGTCCAATCCACTTTCTGGGCAATATGCGCCAATGCCATATCCCATATCGGCCAGGGTTTTTTCCCCGGTCCTCTTGTTCTGCTCTGCATACGTGTATGCCGCCAACTCTGCTCCTTTTCCAGGTTTGTGAGAAAGCAGGCAATGATTGTCATGTCCTGGCTTGGGGCAGCCTCTGGGGAGGGTTCTGTTCTGTCTTCTGGTTTGTCTGTCTGTGGAGGTGTGGTTTGGTTTCCCTCTTCGTTTGTCTGTGGGGTTGTCCTTGTTCTGTCTGTCTGTCTGTCTGTCTGTCTGTCTCTCTCTCTCTCCCTCTCTCTCTGTTCGTGCGTGCGTGCGTGCGTGTGTGAGTAAGTGAATGAGTGAGTGAGTGAGTGACTGTATGCGTGCACGCGCGCGCGCGCGTGTATGTGTGCTCGCGCTTATGTGCATAACTACACACACGCAATCATATGTATGTAGTGTCGTACTGCGACGTTCAGATCTTGTAAAAACCTATTTCGTCTTCTACAATATATCCCTCCCCACCACCACCCCCCACTCCAAGCCTAGCATGTAATGCAGTCTGATGTGCCGGGCAAAAGCTGGAGCCTGTCTCCCATAGAGGCTGGCTAGGCTGGCTTGATGAAATGCGCGCGGCCTCGGGCACAATGGCAAAAACTTGACAAAAGTCTTTGTTCGCTCCATTTCCTGTCCAATGTACCACTCTTACATTCCAGCTATGCTGTGTGCCAAGAAAAGTCCTCCTCCAACAGCATATTGCGCTGCAGTTTTTGTAACCCTCGTGGTCTGAAAAAAGCCATGGGACTGAGGTTCAAGCCTCAGTTGTGCATAGTAGGGAGGAAAGGTGTTTTTTTCTCCGTCTTTAACATTAAATTATGTATAGGCCTGTTCGTGTACCTTCCCTCTTCCGGTACATGTGATGCATATGATTCAAATTTCGATTCAGATACTTTATCATCTCAGAAACAGAGAAATTCACGCGGGTTACCAGCCGCACACAAAAAGCAATAAACACCCCACCCCGTTCCGTGCATAGAGCTCCCAGGTTTACCAATGGTGAGATTTTGTGTATGCGACCGTTCTTGCCCACCCTGAAGGTCGCCGCATTCTGACTTCGGGGATAATGATAATAGAACTACTACTACTACTACTACTACTACTACTACTACTACTACTACTACTACTACTACTACTACTACTACTACGATGAAGAACACACACACATGTAGAATTTCATTATGTAATCTGTTTTCGTATCCATTTCAACCTCCAAGCTCCAAACTTCAACTTGGTAAGTAATACATAACGTGTTATTCAACCAACTATTTACATATTATAATGACAACATATGGAATTCGCGATACAAATTCCATAAATGATCAGCCAAATCTAGTGACCAAAAAACAACAAAAGCCCACCACGATTCACACAAACAACACAAATCATCCCCCAACATAATAAGCCATTACCATCATTCTTCTCTCTAGCCTTCCTCTCTTGTTTGTTCCAGTCCTATGCCCCACCATTACCGAATAAAAACCTATGTCGCAAGAAAGTAGGCTGTCCGTCTGTCTGTCTGCCAGCCTGTATGTTTGTCTGTCTGTCTGTCTGTGGGTGCCAACTTAATGCAATATCTCAGTCTGCCGAGAAAAGACAGCAGAAGATGAACTGGTCTTTGCCTGTACGTCCTGTCCGGTCCTGTCCTGTCCAATCCATTTCCTTTCCATTATGAGTCAGTGGCCTATCCGGCATGTACTGCCAGCTTTCTTTTATGTCTTGTGTTCTTTGACATCTGCTTGTACGCCCCGAAATGTTCCCTTTCCTCCTCCTTACTCGTGTGCGTGTGTGTGTGTGTGTGCGTGTGTGTGTGTGTGTGTGTGTGTGTGTGTGTGTGTGTGTGTGTGTGTGTGTGTGGTGTGTGTGTGCGTGTGTGTGTGCGTGTGTGTGTAGAGAGAGAGAGAGAGAGAGAGAGAGAGAGAGAAGAGAGAGAGAGAGAGAGAGAGAGAGAGAGAGAGACAGAGACAGAGACAGAGAGAGACAGACAGACAGACAGACAGACAGACAGACAGACAGACAGACACAGAGACAGAGAGAAGGGAGACAATCACGCTCATGTCATGGCTCACAGCATCTAAGGAATTGTCTGTCTGGCCGGGTTTTTTTTTTTTTTTACAATCTGCTGTCTTCCCTCCCTCCATCCCTCATACCATGTACTACTACTGTACCTACAATCTTGTTATGCTGACACACACACTCTCTCTCTATTTCTCTCTCTCTGTGTCTCGGTATGTATATGGGAATGTGTGTGTGTGCGTGCGTGCGCGCGCGTGTGTGTGTATGTGTGAGGGCACATGCGCGCATAACTGTAATAATGATGAGATGATGGAGATGACATTTGGGTCAATGATAGCGATGATGATGATACTATGTTATGTATGTGTCCTACTATTTGTAAATATGTATATGTTGACAGTTATTATGAAGATATGTGTCATCAACACGCCACCACCCACCTTCTTTATTTTTTGTTGCTTGTATTGTGGCCTATGGCCGAATTACATTAAAGCATTTCAGAGTTCAGAGTTCTCTCTGTGTCTCTCTCTGTGTCTCTGTCTGTCTGTCTGTCTGTCTGTCTGTCTGTCTGTCTGTCTGTCTGTCTGTCTGTCTGTCTGTCTGTCTGTCTGTCTCTCTCTCTCTCTCTCTCTCTCTCTCTCTCTCTCTCTCTCTCTCTCCTCTCTCTCTCTCCATGCGTCTGGCTCTGTCACTGTCTCTGTCTGTCTGTCCATCTGTCTATGTGTGACCATTAAAACAAATAATAGGGCGAGAATGCAAAAGAAGAAACGTTCAGGATGTAAAAGAAAGAAGATAGAAAGACTGATACACGCATGCAAACAAATATGCCTACATGATTGATTGCTTGTGTGTTGTATAGGTCGAATGCAAGCGCTTTGATTTGTTTTTACAAGATATAGCGCTATATAAGTTCCTTTTATTTTTCTTCTTCTTCTTCTTCTTCTTCTTCTTCTTCTTCTTCTTCTTCTTCTTCTCATTATTATCATTATCAGTATTATTATCATTATCATCATCATCATCATTATTATTATCATTATTATTATTATTATTATTATTATTATTATTATTACTACATGCACACACGTGTTACCCTCTCCCCCTCCCACATAATAATGTCCACAAGCATTAACAAATATAATACACAAGAGCTCAAAGCGAACTGAAAAAAATGAGAGCTACCTCTCTCTCTCACTCTCTCTCTCTGTCTCTCTCTCGCGGGGACTCGATGTAAAAAAAAGCACATGAATGCTTATTCATAACCCCCCAAATAAAAGAATTTGATTTGATTTGATTTTGATTTTATTTCTCTGTCTCTGTCTCTGTCTGTCTGTCTGTCTGTCTGTCTGTCTGTCTCTTCCTCCCTCCCTCTCCCCAACCACCACACACATACGTCACAGCTCCGTCCCGCCTGTCAGTCCCCTCTGAACAAAATAAGACATAAGACATGGTGTACCACAACAACAAATAACAAAATCTATATAGAAAACAATAACATAAAAAGTACCCCCAAAAATCCCCCACTCCTCGCCTCACTCTCTTTACCACCACCCTCCCTCCTCATAACAGAACATTTTGCGCACACGTTAAATCCTGTTCCGCTTTTCGTAAGAGTAGGCCATCGTGTGCAGGTGTGAACAGATGACATTTACAAAACTGCACACACACGGGGACTGGACGAAAAAAAAAGCAGAAGAGTGCTTATCCCATCATCCTCCGTATAAAAGAATAAAAAATAAAATAAATAAAAAAACCAAACCCGGGGTGTCAGAAATGTGACAAAGCAGCACTGGGGGAAAAGGAAGTGGAGTAGACAGTGGAAGTCTAGGCAATCTCCTCCCGCACTGCCCTACAAGACATGTCCATGTCATTATACTGGCAGCCATCAGACTCCAAACGGGGCTGAGCTGAATGAAATGAACTGTTAGTGTGGAAGCAGAGAGACAAGCTGAGAGAGAGACTGCGCTTCGCCTTGTGCTATAGGTTTTCTTTCTTATTTTCATTCTTTTTTTTTTTTTAGTCCAGTCTTCGAGTGTCTGAAATGTTTATCCTGTGAGGATAAAGTACTGAAACTGAGATACACAGATCACTTTTTTACTTCTACTTGTACTTGTTTGAAATTATTCATATCAATCCATCCACGATGTCGGAATGCGGCTGGCTACCTTACAGTTGGAAAAAAAAAACCCGATCCCATACGCAAAAATCTCACCACTGGTAAACCTCAGAGCTCTATGGGGAAAAAAAGCCAAAATTTTAATCAATCCCTGAAGTCAGAATGCAGTTACCTTAATGATGCCCCCCCCCCCCCCCCCCCACACACACACACACAAAACAAAACCACCACCACCAAAAACGGTGGCATACAGAAAAATATCACCGTTGGTGAATCTCAAAGCTTTAGCCAAGGAACGAAAAAAATAAAATAAAAAAATAATCAATCCCGAATCAACCCCCAAATCATATTCTCCATGTTTTTACCACAATAAGACTACTCATACTCCCACGGGAGTTTCTACTGCGTAAAGGTCCCATAAAGTCTGTTTCCCATGTTCTGTATGTACACATGTGTGGTTCAATATTACTGTCGACAGGTTGGTGGCTGTTAAACCTATCAAGCCTTTTATGGCTTACAGCCCCTTTGATATTGGTTCTGGCATACAGTAGACCACAGAAAATATCAATACTATCACCTTTATAGGATTCGTTATTTATTTTTATCATTATTTACAAAAAGGGTGGATGGGGAGTGGGTCATGAGTGGGGTGGGCTCCACCCCTCAGTCCTTTGCTTGGCTTGCTACTTCTTTGTACAGCTCTTTCTTTCTCTCCACTAGTTTTTATTCAGTTGCTCTTTCCTGTTTTAACACTTCTCGCAAAT